>VJNQ02000462.1:0-113216 GCA_007827005.2 Populus simonii
GCGTGCATGCAATATCATTTTAATCATCTATATGTTGAGTTTCAAGAGACATCTCTTAGTTATTCCGTAGCATCATCCATCAGTACTCAATGGGATGCATGCGGACACCCCACACGTACCTTGCATAGCTCCAGAAGCAGCTCAGTGACTCTGCAGGCACTAATCCTTTTGTAGGTAAGAATAAGATTTCAAGAAGTCAATTTCCATCATCAGCAGCTCTACATAAGAATATGCAGTGGTATAGCCAAGGCGCCAACCTAGAGCCCGTAACAGCACCAATTCCATCCGCTGGATAGTGATTGGTTGGAATGAATGATCCAGGTTTCCATCTTAATTTAATCAAAGATAGATCGATGCATAAATAGCTAGTGGCTAGTAATTAAAGTATAATAATCAAGAAAGGCCAACAGTAATTAATGTACCGTAATCACCTGAATATCATGCAAGCAAGGAGTACGTGTCTCAGTAAATTTGGATGCAACTGATAAGCATGCCACGCACAGCATTCAACCATCCAACACTTCCATCCTGGACATCAACGGGATCATAAGATTTAATTAGTATCTTAAGACAATAACTAATCAAATCTCACAGTTTAAGACAAAATATAAATGAAAATTTAAGAGCTAATCGAGCCCTTACATGGCACTGATTCATCGACATGAATCGGTCAAGGTAATTGGCAGGGTTGAAGACAGTTTCAAAAGAGAGACTGAGCCTTTGCAGACTGAAAACATACATATGCATAGGATAATGAGAGGGGTGATTGTGACTTGTACGTAAAAGCAATAATCTATTTGATTAGTATGTTTCTACATATACAAGTTGAGAAACAAACCTTGATGAGCCACTGATGGCTCTGAGCCTAGCAACACAAATTTTTGGTCCGAAGATGTTCTACGTATCCGGGTTCAGGCATGCAAGTGAACTCCTTCTCCAGGTATATAGAGACGGCCTTCTCACAGTCTTCTTTGGTTGTGTAGAATGAGGAAGCAGCTGCGTAGTTCTCTCCATGGCTATACCGTGGTTGATTGTGGTGATCGGGAGTTGCAGGACTAGAAAGCCAGACCTCATCACAGAGCAAGCTATCCATATTATTGAGCTAGTGATTCACAAGACTCGCTCTCTATCTCATATATATATATAGAGACGGAACGAATTAATATTGATATGGATGGGTGTCATAACCCAATTTTTGATCATTTTATTTTAATTATTTTATTTACTAAAATAATTAAAAAAAATAATGATGAAAAATAATAATAATAGTAATAATGGAAAAACAGTAAAATGAAAAAAAAAGGGGAAGATGAATTAAGTTGGTTAAGGGAAGAATGATTGGAAGTTTTGGGGTTTAATTAAACTTTAAAATTAATCTAATTAAGCTTTAATTGGAGAATTGATAAATTTTTAGACTTAATTAAGCTTGAAATTAATTTAATTAATCCAATCAAGGGTTTAATTGGAGAATTGATAAATTTTTAGACTTAATTAAGCTTGAAATTAATTTAATTCATCCAATCAAGGGTTTAATTAGAATTGATAAGTTTTGAGACTTAATTAAGCTTGAAATTAATTAATTAATCCAATCAAGGTTTTAATTGGAGAATTGGTAAGTTTCAAGACTTAATTAAGCTTGGAATTAATTTAATTAACCCAATTAAGGATTTAATTGGAGAATTGATAAGTTTTAGGCTTAATTGGACTTTGGATTTAATTAAATTACTGAAATCAGGGACTTAATTGAAGAAATAACAAAGTTTTGGGTTAATTGGGGGTCTAAATTGCGAAATTAAAATCCAAGGACTACATTGAAAAGGCGCGCAAATGCAGGGAGCCAATTACAGTTTAAACCAGGGGTTTAATTACAAGACTTTCAAAACTGCATGGATCGAAACAAAAATGGCTGAACGACGCGTTTTGAAACGCTGTTCATCTTCTTCTCCTTTAAGCCTGTGACCGTTTTCTACAGTGAAGGAGGCCGAACGTTGCAGCAGTAATCGTCGTCCGTTAGCTTCAGTTATGGCGCCTTAATGGTGGCCGACCGTTGGCCTACCGTCCGTTATCAACCCGACGAGCCCTATATAAACCGAGCAGCACCGAAGAGCAGGGGGTTGAAAAAACAGAGGAGAGAGAAGAAAGAAACCCGAAACACAAAGACACCAGCTGCATTTTTTGAGTATTTTGGAACCCCTACTGAAAACGAGCTTCCCCTCACCAACACCGGCCCTAAACTACGAAAACAAAAACGAACCGAGAGAGAGTTGGGAGAACTTAAAACAGAGCACGGGGATAATTTTTCAGACGAAGGCAGAGGAAACAGAGGGCAGAAAGGCAGAGGTTGAAGGAGGGATTCTAGCTTATTATTGACGAACGCCGCCACTGATCGCCGCCTGACACGCTAGCACTCCGGCGAAGCAAACTGCAACAAGGTAGGCTTCCTCTGTTTTCATTCATTTTTTTGTTTTGGAAGTCAGTGCATTAGGCACTGTGCCAAGGTAATTAATTACCTTGGCACAACGCCATGCACGCATGAAACTAGTTCATGCGTGCTGTGGCCCAGCCGGGTCACTGGCTTGGGCCAGTGACTGGGCTGGGCCGGCTGGGCTTAGCCAGCCCATGGGCTGAGCTGGGCCCAGCCCCAAAAATAAAAAATTAAAAATTAAAAAAGGAGAAAAATAAAAAAATAAAAATATGTTTAAGCATGAATAAAAATAATATAAATTTACCGGTTTATTCACCAACGCCAGAGTCGGGAGTAAAATACTGGTTTAAGTTTATATTATTCTTATTCATTATATTTTATTTTATTTATCAAAAAAAATATATGTGCATGAATGAAAAAAAATTGATTTATTTATTCACTGACGCCAGAGTCAGGAATAAAAAACACTGATTTAATTTTATTTATTTTTTTTATTTTATTTTTTTATTTACATAAAAATAGAAAAATATGTGGATGCGTAATAAAATGAATTTAATTTATTTGTTTATTCACTAGCGTTAGAGTCAGGAATAAAATATTAATCTAAATTTATTTTTATGGCCACGTAATAGTTACCAACGCCAGAGTTGGAATTATCCGTAGTCAAATATTCACTGACGCCAGAGTCAGGAATATTGTGAATAAATCATCAAAGTAAACCAATAAAATTTTAGCATTTTAAGACAAAAAAAACAGCAATGCAGTTTGCCTTAGGCAGAACGTTTAAGGGGTGATAATATCTTCCCTTTTACGTAATCAGTCCCGAACCATAGAATCTCTGTTGACCAGTTAGGGTTCCTAGTGACCATAATACTAGGTGGCGACTCCCAAACAAACATTTTTCCCCTAAAAGAACAAGATGCCAGAAATCTGTTCTTTTTCCATATTCAGATTATTTTAGGGCCCGCGATGTCGGGTGCGACAGGATGGCGACTCCACTGGGGACCTAGGACTAAGCTTTGTTTTTTTTTTTTCTAATATATATATTTTTTTTTGTGTTGTTGGTGTTTATCAAGTTTTTTTGTTTTATTTATTTATTTATTATTTATTATGTATTTTTGTGTATTTTATTTTATTATTTTCATTATTTTTGTTCCTTTTACTGTTTTAGCTTGCATAATTATTCATATTTATCACGCATATATGTTAATATGAACATCATTCAAGTTTGTTTTTTATATATACATGTGGTACCAACTTTAAGATAAGTGGAGGAGTAACGGCACCCCAATGGCTTTAGCCTGGGTAAGGCTCGCGAAACTATCCAACTCTCGCATGATTTGTTTGCTCGATAGTGGTTGATATGCCAAACTGATTTTACTCAGGGCCTCTATCTTCATGCTGCTTGTAAACCTCATATCAACCTTTCGAGGGCGATCACTGAGCATGCGAAAGACCTTTGAGACTAGATAGCCAAACTACCCAGATACATTTAATGACTAGAACATATTCTTTAGGTTGGTCCCTGTATAATTTCACTAAGATAAGCATAACATTTAAGCATTTTTCATTACAGGGCTTTCGGGTGACATAATGACCGTTATTCGGGAGGTAACCACTGTTGAGTATGGACTCGAATCTGAATCCTTGCAAATGACCGAGGGAGACTGCCCTAGACTAAATACCGGTGGGACACCGCTACTCAAAGATGTTAGGTGCATAATAAATGACACTAGCAGATTGTTTTCACTCACTAAGTATCAGATAGATGAAGCAGAATTTGCTATGAAGTATGGGAGGATTTTGCACCTTTTGAAGGTGCCAGTTTTGCCATCAGCTATAAAAGCCATGATACATTTTTGGGATCCTGATTACCGTTGTTTTACTTTCCGAAATGTCGACATGACACCTACCATTGAAGAGTATAGTGTGTTGACTGAATTCCCTGAAGATGCCTACAAAGTGTACTTCCGCCAGAGAATTGACGACACCATGGGTGAGCTTGCCAAACTGCTAGGGATTCCTCAGCTGATACCATATAGAGAGAAAGATAACTCTGGGGGTCTTAGATGGAAACGACTAGAGGAGTTGTTGATTGCTAAAAAAGCTAACCCGGGTGCTAAATTAGAGAAACATAGAATATTGGCTTTGAGAATATTTGGTTTAGTTCTATGTCCCTCTACTACGGGAATTATCAGTTTGGAAGCCGCTAATTTGTTTGTGGAATATGAAAAGACAAAGATTAACCTGTGTGCCGCAATTTTGGCTGAAACCTTCCTATCTCTTAGTCATTGCAAGAAAACGGGTAAAGGTTCCATGAGATGTTGTGTCTCTTTACTATTCATCTGGTTGTTAAGTCATATAGAAACGGAGGCGCCAATATTCAATAATTTCTGGTGGTTTGACCAAAAGCCACTCGAGTTGTTTGTATCAAAAGAGTGGGAAAGCTTTTCGGAAGATGATTGGAGGGTAAAGTTGCAAAGGCTTCCGTTAAGCATTTTTAATTGGAAAGCTCCTTGGATGAGGAATATGACAAGCTTGATGAGTTGTGGAGAAAAGCCTTGGGTACCATTAATTGGAGTAACGGGGTATGTCAGTTACGCACCTGCTCTAGTTGCAAGGCAGTTTGGGGGTATACAAAGTGTTCCCAGGACAATTGACATAGCTCAATTTACCGGGGTCTATAAAGGGGTCGCCATGGAAATGTTAGAAAGCATTAAACAGGATTGGAACTCTTTGTTGTTGATAAAGAAGGAGAATGGATCAAGGAATCCCACAGTTAATGAAAAGTATCCCGAATGGCGTGACAGAAGAGTCTCCGATATGGTAGAAATTTCAGAATCTGTGGGCACCCGAAGAAAGAGGGTGAATTGTGAAGAAGAACTAAGAGAGCAAGTAAAACGATTGCAAGCCGAGCTTAAAACGAAGGAAGATTTGAGACTATCATTGGAGCATAAATTAGCCGAAGAAAAAGCTATGAGGAAATTAGCTGAGGAAGAAAGGGACTCGTTGGGCCGAGATCGGATGAAAGCAATGAACGACTTGGAATCCCTAAAAGTCATCAATGAGGAGAAGACGCTTCAGGTAGAGAAGACCCATTATTGGGAGGAATTGGCCGTCAAAACTCAAGCTGTGTCAAGCAAGCGTTTAACAGATATAAAAGAACTCAAGAGCCAGTTAAAAGATGTTGAATTGGAGTTGGTTAAAACCAAGAAGATAGTCAAAGCCACCCAGAATGTGAGAACTAAACTCAATAGCGTTAAAATTGAAGCAAAAGCATTGAGGACAAAGTTGGCAAAGGGAGAAGCCAAGACCGAACAATTGCTAGAAAGTCAGAAAATGATGGAGAGTCACATTCAAATATTAGATACTGCAAATAATTCTCTATCCAGAAACAACTTGATCCATACTGAAAGAATAAGGGAATTTCAAGAGCAAATTGACCGAGCTGCGGCCGAGGCTCATTGGCTTAGAGTGGAGGCCCGTCAAGTTGGAGGGGACATCGCGAAGTATCAAAGGAGCATGAATAACACCGATATGTTTCTAAAAGCTATAGCTAATAGAGGCAGTGCCTTTCCCCCTGTAATAGATTAAGATGAATCACTTGTTGTAATGAGAGTTTTTATGGTTTAAATAAAAGGCGGAGATCTTTATTTATTATTCAAAGTGTGTATACAAGGCTGAAAGCTCAGATGGTAAAAGTTTAAACAGATCTCCTCTCGGCATTGCAAATAAGTATCGGATGTAGATCTGACCACGCATCCAAAGAATAACGTTTGTTATGTCACCCTCCCATGAAATAATCCATGCCTAAAATGTTGCATTCACATTCATGCATTTTTGAACATACACTTATGAATTGTCATAATGCTGCACACCAGGTGAAATATAGGTCCCCCATTAAAACACACTCATAACACCCGGTTATGAAAGAAAATGGAAAATGAGGAAGGAACCTAGTTGGATGTTCAACATCAAAAGCAGTTGAACGGTCTAAAGGAAGATGTCGCTAGGCTTACTAGCTTACTCGAACAAGCCCTGAGATCTAAGTCAGGAGAAGGGACATCCTCCCAACCAGCATTTACCGCTCCGATACCACCGACGCCTCCGACATTCTTCAACCTACCAAACATGGGGGCAAGTGGATCTTCGCATAAGCCCCAATATGCTACACATTTCCCAGCTCAGCCTATATACCCGATGAGGATGCCTCATGCTGATGATTTAACCTTAGAAGGGTCTTTTAGGGACAAAATGATAGGAGTTGAAGGTTTGGAGAAGTGGGCTGCCCTAGAGGAGAGGGTAAGGGTAGTTGAGGGAAATCATTTGTATGACCCGGTGAAAGCCGCCGAGATGTGTTTGGTACCTAACGTAGTCATTCCTAAGAAGTTTAGGGTGCCAGAATTCATCAAATACACTGGAACTCAATGTCCAATAACCCATCTTAAGTCATACTGCAATAAGATGGCTGAAGTGGTACAAGATGAGAAGTTGTTGATCCACTTCTTCCAAGATAGTTTGAGCGATGTCGCTCTCACTTGGTACATGCGTTTGGATAATACTAAGATAAGGGGATGGAAAGACCTAGTCGATGCCTTTATTAAGCAATATAAGTTCAATATTGACATAGCCCCCGATAGATCAAGCTTGCATTCGTTGGAGAAAGGTCATAAGGAATCTGTAAGGGAGTATGCACAAAGGTGGCGCGAAACAGCAGCACAGGTTAATCCGCCATTATTGGAAAAGGAAATGATAGGTTTGTTCTCCAATACTTTTAAGGCACCATACTTTGAGTACTTGGTGGGAAGTTCTGCACAAAGCTTCTCTGATTTGGTTGTTATAGCTGAACGAATCGAACAGGCCATTCGAATAGGTAGGATCACAGACCCAAGTGAAAAAAGGGGTTTTGTTGGACGCAAGAAGGAGGCTGACGTCCACAACGTCGAAGGTGAAGGTAGGGGAAGAAAGCATAACTTCAGGCCACTCATGACCATTCCTCCCACATCCAACGTAAATTTCACTTCGCCTTATCTAAAAAACCAAATAAATACCTAAAATATCCCGTACCACCAAAGAAACACATTTCACCCACGCAGAAATTTCCCTGCAAACCAAGAAGAACTGCCCCCACTTCCCATACCTCTTAGTGAGATGTATCAAAGATTGCTCAGCATTGGCCAAGTAACACTTGTTCCTTTAACACCCTTGCAACCACCTTTTCCTCAATGGTACCGACCAGACCAGAAATGTGAGTACCATGCTGGTATCACAGGCCATAATATTGATGGTTGTTTGGCTTTCAAAAAAAGAATCCTCCAACTCATCAAAGCGGGTTGGATTTCCTTTGATGATTTTCCGAACGTAAAATCTAACCCGCTACCACACCATGCTTCTGGAAGTGGAGGGGTGAATGCTTTGGAAGAAGAAGAGAGGGGTACTAATGTCTTAAAGTTGTTAATGGAGAGATTGTACAAAATGTTGGAGCAAACTGGGTACCTCCAAACACCCATCAAAAAACAAGCCGTAGAGCATAAGGGTGAATATTGTGAGTATCATCAGCATATGGGACACCATGTAAACTATTGTAAAGAGTTTCGGGTGAAAGTAGAAGACATGATGACATTGGGAGTGTTGAGGATAGGAGTGCCTGAAGAAAACCTAGTAGGAACCATGACTGGTTTCGACAAGAAAATTGAAGTCTGTAGATATCAACCAACAGAGGGAGGACCCCCAAGAATGATTTTGGCTAGACCTACGAGCACGGTTAGTGGAAATTATAATGCCATACCTTATAATTATGGTTATTCTTTCCATACCACGAGACCGGCTCCTACTCTTCATGCTGAAGTTGGGGGGTTAACCCGAAGTGGAAGGTGCTATACTCCTGAAGAGCTAGAAGACCAAAGGAGGGCAAAAGGAAAGAATGTGGTGGAGTTGGCCAAGATAGATGAGGTCAACAAACCAGTGAGCGATGAGGAGGCTAACGAGTTCTTGAAGCTAATGAAGCATAGTGAATACAGTGTGGTGGACCAGTTGAAAAAGACCCCCGCTAGAATCTCTCTACTATCATTAGTTTTGAGTTCAGAGTTGCATAGAAACATTCTCCAGAAGGTCCTTAACGAGGCATATGTTCCTCAAGATATCACACAGGATTCTATAGAACATTTGGTGGGAAGGATTCAAGCCACTAATTATCTCTATTTCACAGATGATGAACTAGATCATGAAGGAACTGGTCACAATAAACCATTATATATCACTGTGAAATGTAAGGATTGTGTGATCGCCAAGGTGCTGATAGATAACGGTTCCGCTTTGAATGTGTTGCCAAGGCATGTGCTCGATAAAATGCCAGTTGATGCCTCTCATATGAAGCCAAGTACCATGACAGCTAGAGCATATGATGGTTCGCCAAGGCCGATTATGGGAAATATCGATGTTGAGCTTGTAATTGGCCCCCAGCCATTCCAAGTTACTTTACAAGTGATGGATATTCATCCCACATACAACATGTTGTTAGGAAGACCTTGGATTCATGCAGCACGAGCCGTTGCATCTTCATTACACCAACGGGTTAAATTTATCATCAATGGGAACTTGGTGACAGTAAGGGCCGAAGAAGCTTTAACCATGGTGAGAAACGTGTCGATTCCTTATATAGAGGCTGAAGAGAGTAAGGACGGAAACCTACATGCATTTGAGGTAGTAAATGTTGAATGGGTACCTGAGAATACGGTGCGAAAGAAACCAGAGATTTCTGAGGCTGCAAGGATGGCTGCTAAATATTTTCTGAAGCACGGGCTGCCATTCCAGTATGACCCTATCACAGGAATGCCCGAAAGGATCAACGTAATAAAGATGAAATGCGCCGATCAGAGGTTCGGTTTAGGTTTTAAACCTAGAAAGGAATATTTCAAGAGAGTGGCTGAGTCTAAAAGAGAAAGGAGAATGGCTCGAATCGAAGGAAGGGAGCCTAAGGGGGGCCAAATCCAGATCCCTCTAATCCATATAACATTCCCACGACCTGCACAAGTGATCAATGCTGGAGGTGAAATTGAGAGGATGAGCAAAGAATTTAACAGTGCTACCATCCACTATCTGGAAGAGATCAACAAACAAGAACCCCAAGGAGGTTTGGAAGATGAAGAAAGCCCCTATGAAGAACTACCCCAACTGACTGTGAGTGCTCTAGAGGATGGTCTACCTGAGTTTGTGAGAAGATTAGCTGAAGGGGAAGAGTTGAACAATTGGGAAATTCAAGAAGTCCCAATTATCTTTAAAAAGTAAACATTTGTTGATTGCTTGCTTTTCTTATTTTGCTGCATTTTGTTTGAATAAATTTGCGTTGCCAATAATCGTGGCTCAAGATATTGGTAACAAGATTTTGTTTTGAGCCCTTCTATCATTTCAAGTTTTAATGAGATCATGCTTTGTTTTTCCCTTCATCATGCCTTCTAGTTTCACCTTTTCCATTATGCACTCATAACAAAGGCACTTTCCGCTTTCAGGGAATCTGAAAGCGGGACAACGATAAACTTACAAACCCATTGCATTGAGAATAATTGGCCTAATTTTGATAAAACTATAACTTCAATGGATGAGGAAGAAGATGGTGAAGAGGACATTGAGGAGTTCCAGAAGCTTATAAAACAATCCGAACATGCATGGGAGCCTGCAAGGGAGGAATTAGAATTAATAAATGTAAGTACCGAGCATGACAAAAAGGAGTTGAAAATAGGGATGTTGATCACTACAGATATGAGGAGTGAGTTGGTCACCCTTTTGCGGGAGTATGTGGATATTTTTGCCTGGTCATACGCTGACATGCCCGGTTTGGATACTAAAATAGTAGTGCATAGGTTACCTTTGATTGAGGGTTACCGGTCAGTCAAACAGAAGCTAAGAAGGACAAGACCTGATGTATTGCTCAAGGTAAAAGAAGAGATAACAAGACACTGGGATGCAGGTTTCTTGGAAGTAGTAGAATATTCTGAATGGGTGTCTAACATTGTGGCGGTTCCCAAGAAGGACAACAAAATCAGGGTGTGCGTAGACTTTCGGGATTTGAACAAAGCGAGCCCGAAGGATGACTTCCCGTTGCCTCATATAGACGTGTTAGTGGACAATGCTGCTAAGAGTTCCACTTACTCTTTCATGGATGGTTTCTCCGGTTATAATCAGATTAAAATGGCTGAAGCAGATAAGAGAAAGACGACATTTATCACCCCATGGGGAACTTACTGTTATAAGGTGATGCCATTTGGATTAAAGAATGCTGGAGCAACATACCAAAGGGCAATGGTAGCACTTTTTCATGATATGATGCACAAGGAAATTGAAGTCTATGTGGATGACATGATCGCAAAGTCCAAAGATGAAGAAAGCCACATCCCAGCTCTGAGGAAATTGTTCGAGAGGTTGAGAAAATATCAGTTGAAATTGAATCCTGCAAAGTGTACATTCGGGGCGAAATCAGGCAAATTATTAGGATTTGTGGTAAGTAATAAAGGTATAGAAGTGGACCCCGACAAAGTAAAAGCCATACAAGACATGCCCGCTCCAAAGACTGAAAGAGAAGTTCGAGGCTTTTTAGGGCGCTTGAACTATATTGCCCGTTTTATCTCACAACTTACAGTCACATGTGAACCAATTTTTCGATTACTTCGAAAGAAGAATCCTGGAACATGGGATGAAAATTGCCAAAAAGCTTTCGATAAGATCAAGCAGTACTTACAAAAACCACCATTGTTGGTACCGCCCGTGCACGGAAGGCCATTCATCCTATATTTAACTATGACCGAATCAGCTATGGGTTGTGTGTTAGAGATGTTGCGACAATATATGTTATACTACACTACCTGGTTGATCTCAAGAATGGACCCACTGAAGTATATCTTTGAAAAGCCATACATGTCGAGTAGAATAGCTAGATGGCAAGTACTGCTGGCTGAGTATGACATCATCTACATGACAAGAAAATCAGTAAAAGGAAGCGCAATTGCTGATCATTTAGCCGATAATGCTATTGAGGATTATGAGCCATTGAACTTCGACTTTCCTGATGAAGATGTGCTAGTAATGGAGAAGGAAGAGAAGAGTGGTTGGTGGGCCATGTATTTTTGACGGAGCAGTAAATGTATCGGGCAACGGGGCAGGTGCTGTGATAATTTCCCCAGAAGAAAAGCAATATCCTATCTCGGTAAAGCTGCACTTTAGTTGTACAAACAACATAGCTGAGTATGAAGCTTGCATCCACGGATTGGAAGCTGCATTAGAGATGAAGGTAGGAAAGTTAGAAGTATATGGAGACTCAATGCTAATAATCTGTCAAGTAAAAGGTGAATGGCAGACAAGGGATGAAAAATTGAGACCATACCAGAAATACCTCTCCAAATTGGCTGAAAGCTTTGATGAAATAGAATTTACTCATTTGGGGAGAGACAAAAATCAGTTTGCCGATGCGTTAGCTACCTTAGCTTCTATGGCTATAATTGATTGTGGTGCCAAAATTCAGCCTGTAAACATCGAGATCAGAAATTCTCCCTCTCATTGTTGTTCAATAGAAGAAGAAACGAATAAAGACCCATGGTACATGGATATAAAAAGATTTATTCAACATCAAGAGTACCCGTCGGGAGCCTCGAAGACAGATAAAAGGACCTTGAGAAGAATGGCTATGGAATACTACATAGATGGAGAGATTTTGTATAAAAGGTCATTTGATGGGACTTTGCTGAGATGTCTGGGTGATCTGGAAGCTAACAAGGCCCTACAAGAAGTACATGGTGGAATTTGTGCTACCCACGCAAACGGACACATGATGGCTAGGTAGTTGCAAAGAGTAGGTTACTTTTGGCTGACCATGGAGAAAGATTGCATAAATTTTATCCGAAGGTGCCATAAGTGTCAAGTGTATAGTGAAAAAATCAATGCGCCTCCTGCACCTCTATTTAACATGGTGTCTCCTTGGCCCTTTGCAATGTGGGGAATAGATGTGATTGGGCCTATTAATCCAAAAGCCAGCAATGGACATCGTTTTATCCTTGTAGCGATTGATTACTTTACCAAATGGGTAGAGGCCTGCTCATATGCCCATGTGACTCAGAAAGTGGTCAAACGGTTCATCGAGAAAGATCTAATCTGTAGATACGATGTACCCGAGAGGGTGGTGACTGATAATGCTCAAAACTTCAATGGAAAGATGATAGTGGAGCTATGCACAAAGTGGAAGATCAAGCATTCCAACTCGTCCCCTTACAGACCTAAGATGAACGGCGCCGTAGAAACTGCTAATAAAAATATAAAGAAGATTGTTCAGAAAATGGTGATTACCTATAAAGATTGGCATGATTGGCTTCCTTATGCTCTCCATGCGTATCGAATAGCAGTGATAACATCAACCGGGGCTACACCATACTCTTTAGTATATGGAATGGAGGCAGTGGTACCATTGGAAGTAGAAATTCCATCTTTAAGAGTCCTCATGGAATCTGGACTCGAGGAGACTGAGTGGGTCAAGATACGATATGAGCAGCTAAATATGATCAGCGAGAGAAGGTTAGCAGCAATTTGTCACCACCAGTTGTATCAAAGAAGGATGGCCAAGGCATATGACCGAAACGTTCGGCCAAGAGAGTTCAAAGAAGGAGATTTAGTATTGAGGAAAATTCTGTCACTACCTAGAGAAGATCACAGTAAATGGGCGCCCAATTATGAAGGACCATATATAGTGAAGAAGGTATTTTCAGGAGGGGCGTTGATGCTAACAAGAATGGATGGGGAAGACGTAGTTAGGCCTGTGAACTCAGATTCTGTAAAGAAATACTATCCATGATGTATAAGTCTTTATCAAATCAATAAATAAGATTGGGCCAATGATTTCTCTTTGCATATTTTTTTTTTGAAGAGGGTGCCTGAAAAAAAAAAAAAAAACACCTTTACAACCTCGCATGATCTTATAGACGCAATTCATCTCTTTTACCAAAATCAGTTTCCCTATTGGAGTTTTGAAAAAAATTGATCTTGCATTTTGATTCCGAAAATAATTTGATGTTTATTCGAAAACCATACTTTTTAACATTCTACTTATAGAATGACTAAAATGACAAGTGAATCAAGCAACTCCATCATTGAGGTGATTAAATTATAAAAAAATGATGAATAAACACCCTTACCCCATGAATCTTGAATCATGTGTTTTTAAATGTATGAATAATGGTATGTAGTGAACTCGTTGCTCATGACCCATGAAATGCATCTTTGCAAAGACCGAACCAACACACTGGATGAGGTCAAAGTTTATTCATCTTAACTGCTTGCGCTTGAAATGAGGAAAGGCCATCTTTGTTATTCCTTTCACGTTCTGAAATAAGTACATCCCTTGAGATCCCTTTTTTAGCCTGAATAATTTTTCTTTCATGAAAAAAAATCCCGACTAGGATCACACCCCACACCGGGGGGCAAGTAAAATTTCAATGATCAAGAAAGATGATAAAGCCGTGAGAAAGCCAAAAGGCAAAAGAGCCCAAGAAACTCAAATGCTAGGGGGCATGCCCAAATCACAAGAAAAAAGTGATAACAAAGATAAAGTGAGTATGCTCTAGCAAAGCAATGAAAAAGAAAAAAAAAGAAAAAAGAAAAAAAAAGGGCAAATCAAAGAAGAGCGGCAAGAGAAAATATAAATGACGTTAAGAGTCAAACTGTTGATCGTGATCTTCAGTCTTTGAAACCCTGAAACACTCTTTGAGCCTTATGAATCCTTTTCTTTCATAGCCAAAAACCACAGCCTACGTTACGTGCCTGTAGAAGTCCTTTCTAATCAAGCAAGCAAGCAACCTAGAACAATAAACAATGCTCTCAAAATGCAAAGAATACTTTTCATAAGATTCATGACATCAAGAATAAACTACTCATTATTATTCATGCTGATAAAAATGAATGTTCAAAAAGAGACAAATTTTTTCTCATACAAAACCTCAAGCTTTTTCTCGAGCCCTTCACTTTGAAACAAAAGGTCACTTCATGATGTATTTTCACCGAAGACCTCATTGCCAAACACAAGAGCAAATAACCTTTTTTTTTTCTTTCCAAGAAAGAAAATAACCAAAGATTTGCAAGATTTCAAAAGCAAATTGTTGTAGACTCGCATCGAAATAATTTTTGTTTTCAAAATGCAAGATCAAGATTTCAAGATTTATTCTGGATCCATATTCCTTCACCAAAATAAACAAAGGAGAGAAATGAGAGAATGGCTTCTTAAAACCATTATTTGTCTAAGTCGCTGACAAAGCACACTTAGGGGCAATGAACAATGCAAGGGGGCAACATTGTGTTTAGAAGAAAAATTCTAGAAAAATAGATGGTAATTTCCTTCAACCAGACAAGGGGGTATTTTGGTTTACAAAAGACAATTTGATCCTTTCAGCAAGTGACACTGAATGTTTCTAGCAGTGAAACGAGGAGTAATGAGTGGTCCTCTCAAATTATTTGACGAGTCAGAAAATCTTTAGCAAGCAAGTGGGTCATGATGGGCACCACAGAGGCTAAGTTGTGTAAACAAATCTGGAAATAGACTTACATGGGCCAACTCGAGTGGGCTAGAAGCCAAGCGACAAATATGACCCATATCAGAGGTAGCAAGTCCTCATCAGTCAAGCAACAGGAAGACAAAGAAGAAATGGGGGGCCTATATTTCAAATCAGGTAAAGATGCATGCATATCATCTAAACTTTGAGAAATTGGACAATGAGTTTTGCAAATCTCATTAGAGAAAATTCCAACGGAATCCATCAAGTGGAAGGCCAACTTGAAATGGCCAGGATTGAAATTGCTTTTGAAAAATTTTCACTTTTGAGAATTTTTCAACCTGGGCAGGCCGCCCACGAGAATCAGGCCCTCTGAAAAATCTCTATGTTTTTCCACCTTCTTAAAATGCGCCTTTGAGCCTTTGATCATCATTTTTTAGGGCGCTTTCAAGCCCTCGGTTTCCTCTTCGAGTGCCTTTGAGCACTCGCTTTTCTCTTCGAGAGCGCCTTTGAGCCCTCGCTTCTCTTCGAGTGCCTTTGAGCACTCGCTTTTCTCTTCGAGCGAGCCTTTGAGCCCTCGCTTCTCTTCGAGCGCGCCTTTAAGCCCTCGCTTTCCTCTTCGAGTGCCTTTGAGCACTTGATTTCCTCTTCGGGTGCCTTTGAGCACTTGCTTTTCTCTTCGGGTGCCTTTGAGCACTTGCTTTCCTCTTCAAGGGCCTTTGAGCACTTGCTTTTCTCTTCGAGCGCGCCTTTGAGCCCTCGCTTTCCTCTTCGAGTGCCTGTGAGCACTTGCTTTCCTCTTCGAGTGCCTTTGAGCACTTCCTTTTCTCTTCGAGCGCGCCTTTGAGCCCTCGCTTCCTTTCGAGCGCGCCTTTGAGCCCTCGCTTTCTCCCTTCGAGTGTGCCTTTGAGCCCTCGCTTTCCTTCGAGCGCGCTTTTGAGCCCTCGCTTTCTCCCTTCGAGCGCGCCTTTGAGCCCTCGCTTTTCTCTTCGAGCACGCCTTTGAGCCCTCGCTTTCTTCTTGCATTCTTTTGAGTGCGCCTTCGAGCCTCTCATTTTCCTTTTTTTATATACTTGGATAGGTCACCCATCACAATGAAACCAATAAAAAAACAAACAAAAAAATAAAAATAAAAAAAGGTGGGTCGTCTTCCAAATGACTTGTTTCTTGATTTCTACATCTCTGGGTAAAAGTCGTGTGTCAATCTGCTGTTTTCAAAGTTTTCAAGACTTAAAAAAAAAACAAAAACAAAAAAACAAAAAAAAAAATTCTTTCTGTATCTACTTTTCTTTATAAATTTACTACACAAAGCTAAAAGAAAATGAAATTTTCCAATATCTTTGCATAGTAAATATTATAAAGAGGGGGCAACTGTCATAACCCAATTTTTGACCATTTTATTTTAATTATTTTATTTACTAAAAGAATTAAAAAAAATGATGATGAAAAATAATAATAATAGTAATAATGGAAAAACAAGTAAAATGAAAAAAAAGGGGGAAGAATGAATTAAGTTTGGGTTAAGGGAAGAATGATTGGAAGTTTTGGGGTTTAATTAAACTTTAAAATTAATCTAATTAAGCTTGGAATTAATTTAATTAATCCAATTAAGGGTTTAATTGGAGAATTGATAAATTTTTAGACTTAATTAAGCTTGAAATTAATTTAATTCATCCAATCAAGGGTTTAATTGGAGAATTGATAAGTTTTGAGACTTAATTAAGCTTGAAATTAATTAAATTAATCCAATCAAGGTTTTAATTGGAGAATTGGTAAGTTTCGAGACTTAATTAAGCTTGGAATTAATTTAATTAACCCAATTAAGGATTTAATTGGAGAATTGATAAGTTTTAGGCTTAATTGGACTTTGGATTTAATTAAATTACTGAAATCAGGGACTTAATTGAAGAAATAACAAAGTTTTGGGTTAATTGGGGGTCTAAATTGCGAAATTAAAATCCAAGGACTACATTGAAAAAGGCGCGCAAATGCAGGGAGCCAATTACAGTTTAAACCAGGGGTTTAATTACAAGACTTTCAAAACTGCATGGATCGAAACAAAAAATGGCTGAACTACGTCGTTTTGAAGACGATGTTCATCTTCTTCTCCTTTAAGCCCGTGACCGTTTTCTACAGTGAAGGAGGTCGAACGTTGTAGCAGTAATCGTCGTCCGTTAGCTTCAGTTATGGGCGCCTTAATGGTGGCCAACCGTTGGCCTACCGTCCGTTATCAACCCGACGAGCCCTATATAAACCGAGCAGCACCGAAGAGCAGGGTGTTGAAAAAAACAGAGGAGAGAGAGAAGAAAGAAACCCGAAACACAAAGACACCAGCTGCATTTTTTTGAGTATTTTTGGAACCCCATACCGAAAACGAGCTTCCCCTCACCAACACCGGCCCTAAACTACGAAAACAAAAACGAACCGAGAGAGAGTTGGGAGAACTTAAAAAACAGAGCACGGGGATAATTTTTCAGACGAAGGCAGAGGAAACAGAGGGCAGAAAGGCAGAGGTTGAAGGAGGGATTCTAGCTTATTATTGACGAACGCCGCCACTGATCGCCGCCTGACACGCTAGCACTCCGGCGAAGCAAACTGCAACAAGGTAGGCTTCCTCTGTTTTCATTCATTTTTTTTTGTTTTGGAAGTCCAGTGCATTAGGCACTGTGCCAAGGTAATTAATTACCTTGGCACAACGCCATGCACGCATGAAACTAGTTCATGCGTGCTGTGGCCCAGCCGGGTCACTGGCTTGGGCCAGTGACTGGGCTGGGCCGGCTGGGCTTAGTCCAGCCCCTATAGGCTGAACTGGGCCCAGCCCCAAAAATAAAAAATTTTAAAAATTAAAAAAGGAGAAAAATAAAAAAATAAAAATATATGTTTAAGCATGAATAAAAAATAATATAAATTTACCGGTTTATTCACCAACGCCAGAGTCGGGAGTAAAATGTTGGTTTAAGTTTATATTATTCTTATTCATTATATCTTATTTTATTTATCAAAAAAAAAATATGTGCATGTATGAAAAATCAATTGATTTATTTGTTCACTGACGCTAGAGTCAGGAATAAAAAACACTGATTTAATTTTATTTATGTATTTATTTTATTATTTTTTTTTTATTTACATAAGAAATAGAAAAATATGTGGATACGTAATAAAATGAATTTAATTTATTTATTTATTCACTAGCGTTAGAGTAAATTTTAAATATATTAATCTAAATTTATTTTTATGGCTACGTAATAGTTACCAACGCCAGAGTTGGCATTATCCGTAGTCAAATATTTACTGACGCCAGAGTCAGGAATATTGTGAATAAATCATCAGAATGTAAACCAATAAAAAATTAGCATTTTAAGACAAAAAAAAACAGCAATGCAGTCTGCCTTAGGCAGAACGTTTAAGGGGTGATAATATCTTCCCTTTTACGTAACCAGTCCTGAACCATAGAATCTCTATTGACCAGTTAGGGTTCCTAGTGACCATAATACTAGGTGGCGACTCCTCAAACAAGATATTTTTTCCCCTAAAAGAACAAGATGCCAGAAATCTATTTTTTTTTTCATTATTCAAGATTATTTTTAGGGTCGCCGCGATGTCAGGTGCGACAATGGGGACACGGGAAATGGTCTGACATGAAAATCATTCAAGCTAGAGTTATTATATGTATAAATTATAGCACCATACAGTATATTATCATTAATTTGTGTATGTGCAGTGTATGTAAGAGAGAGAGGGAGAGAGAGGATTAGCGGTTTAGGGTAGTTATTAGGAATGGTGGGGTGGTTAGACGTCGTGGATGGATATAGAAAGGTGGACACGACGTCCCTCATGAAATGGGGTAAATGCTGCTGCATGGAGGGTTTTTTTTTTTTTTTACTGCAGCAAGCAATTGCGTGAGCGCACGAGGATACATAAATGTGCAAGCCTTCATTGTAGGGGAAGAGCACACTGTAGTCATGTGCAGGGATTACGAACAGGGCCGGGAAGAGGAGGTAGCTGGAGTCTGGAGAGTAGTAGTGGACCTAGTGGTCTGGGATCGAAAGATATTTTTTTTTTGTTTAAGTAGGTCCTGCGTTTTCACGAAACTTCTCGTTATCCAGCTGGTCATGGGCCCACGTCTCAAAGTGATGATCGGTCGATTTATCATGGGATTAATTTTACTGCCGCTTCGTCTGGTAACAACTGGTCTGTTGAGTGAATCGGGTGAAAAAGTTTTTATTAAGGAAAATACACACCCTTTAATTTTCAAAGCATTTTCTAGCGCATATATATATATATATATATATTATGAACGGGAAATTTAATGTAAATATTTAATAAAATAAATTGAAACGTTTATCTTCTTTCGTCTGTGGATTTCAGTTCAAGTGATGCAGGTAATTTTGATTTCGGTATATGTGGATATCCGGGATAGTTTATGTGTATTTTAATTAATATTTTAAAATTTTAAAATTAATAATCATGTAAATCTCTAATAACTCTGAGATTTGTGACATTCAAACTGATAACTACTGAAAAATAAATTTAAAATTTAACCAGTTAAGTTATACCTTTCAGAGTTAATAAATGTAATTTTAACCACTCATATTGTGGATATATCATAACCGGATAGCTTTTAAAAATATTTATGGATAAGGCTAAAAGCTTGTTGGGAGTGTGGTTGTGGTTGCTTTTCAAAATGTTTTTCACTTGAAAATATATCAAAATGATATATTTTTTTATTTTTTAAAAATTATTTTTGATCTTAACACATCAAAATAAACTGGAAATATTAAAAAAATATTAATTTAAAGCAAAGAAAAAATAAAAAAATATTAAATTGTTTTAAAAATATTAAATTGTTTCGAAAATATTTTTAAAATGTAAAAATAAACAGATATTTAAGTTAAAGAAGAATCTGCGTTACGTGGACTGATCAGTATGACAAAAAGGATCATAATTTATTGAATCCTATGGAGTTAGTTAATAACCTGAGTTTCAGATATATATATATATATATATATATATATATATATATATATATATATATATATATATATATATATATAAATGACTTACGTTTGCCTGAATACCTACTGTTATGCTGAGAAATACTAGTTTTGACCGATAGCGTAACCGTAACGCGTCTGTAGGCTAATGTCCTGGTACAAAACAGGAAAACAATAACACAAGTAATTTTTGTGGTCTTCCAGGTTAGGGAAAGGGTGATAGTGATGATTGAAAAGGTTGTTTCAGTTTAACCCGACTAGTCGTAACGTTACTAGCTATGTGTCGAGTCAATTCCAGCCATGTGGTATTCAGTCCTGACACGTAGCTAGTTAGAATTGATGCAGAACTGGATTAACGTTACCAGCTATGTATCGAGTCAATGCCAGTCATGTGGTATTCAATCCTGACACGTAGCTAGTTAGAATTGATGCAGAACTGAATTATTTAGCTCAAATAATAGAGAGGATATTGAAAATAATATAAAATATATTTTAAAATTTTATTTAATAATTTAAATTATTGAATTGAGATGGTTTTTTAAAATATTATTAGAATCTTGATAATCAAGTAGTCTCGAATTCGAATCTTATTATCTTTATTTATATAATAAAAATTAAACATAAGATAGCGTGATTTTGAATAAATGTCAAGTTTAAAGAAAATGTATTAATAATATAAATTATATTTTAAAATTTTATTTAATTGTTTAAATTATTAAATTGAATTGATTTTTTTAAAAAGTCTCGGTACTTAAGACAGATTAATTCAGATAAATTGCTGGACTATTTCCAACTATAACTATGCATTTCTTTTAAACATTACCTCCTGCTTCATGATTTGTTACCATGTTTGCTTTCTTATGTGATACATCAACATAAACAAAAGGGAGAGATACTGAGTTATGCGTTTTATTTAATTTGCATAATTCTTTTGCAGGTGATCTTTCATGTAGATCTCCTAAAAGCAGTTTACTGCATAATATTTTTTATTGATTATCAGAAGTCTTATTTAAACACTTCATAAAACAGTAAAAGCAAATAAACAGCAGCAATATCTGCTGCTGTTTGTTACATAACAGAAAAGAAGATTATGCAAATCCTAACAAACTTTAAAAACTTCAAACCAGCATGAGTTTTATTTGACTCTGAACTCTTCCATCTTCCACATCAGCAGCTTCTGAGACATTAATTCAACAAGGTCGTGGAAGAAAAGTAAGACTTAACGGCCACCTGAAAGGAGGGACTCTGCAACCGAGGACGAATGTGCAGATGCCTTGTCCATAGAAGAAGGATAAGAATAGGCAAAGTCATCAAAACCTTCATGATGTGAAAATTTTTGGCCACTTGCAGAAAGACGACGTGGTGAAATGTCAGGCAGAGGAACATTCCCCTCTAAGAACTGCACTACTTGGCGCATCCTTGGCCTCGCTGCAGGCTCAGAATGAGAGCACATCAAACCAAGTTTCAATACCAATTCCATTTCCTCTGCAATATATTCTGTACCCAAATTGGGATCCCTTGCCTCCAGAATTTCACCTCCAAGCCATCGACTAAACACCCAATCAACCAAGATTATATCCTCAGTTGGCTGTATTGGCCTTCTACCAGATGCAACCTCAAGCAGGAAGGCCCCAAAAGCGAACACATCAGTGCTTGTCGTGGCCTTTCCAGTTCGTGCATGCTCAGGTGCGAGATACCCAAGAGTTCCGACAACGTGGGTCGTTTGAGGATCTGTTCCATGGTCATACAATCTTGCAAGGCCAAAATCCCCTAATCTTCCATTCAATTCACCATCTAGCAAGACATTACTAGCCTTGACATCTCTATGAATCACAACTTGCTCCCATTCTTCATGTAGATATAATAGCCCTGAAGCTACGCCTTTGATGACTCTAAATCTTTGGCTCCAATTGAGGGCGACTGTTGGTTGGTCATAGAGGTATTTGTCTAGACTTCCATTAGGCATGTAGTCATATACCAAAAGTAGCTCTCCTTTACGCCGGCAGTACCCCAAGAGAGGGACTAAATTCCGATGACGAAGGCGACCAATGCTGACAATTTCCGCCACAAATTCCCTCATCCCCTGTCTTGATTCATGAGACACCCTTTTCACTGCAATCTGAATCTTAGAGGTTGGCAAGACACCTTTGTAGACTCTACCAAACCCACCTCTACCCAACAGCTCCTCGTCTCTAAATCCTTTGGTGGCAGTATAAAGATCTTTGAATTTAAATCGGTGAGGCCCATAGTCAAGCTCCCAATCTTCTAGCACTTCTGCAAACTTCCTTGTCCTTCGTATGGCATAAGATATACTCGAGACTGCTACTAAAACCAAACTTAAACAAAGCACAGGCAGTCCAATGGTTAAGAATTTGGATGTCTTCTTTGGTCCTACTCGAGGAAGCTTAGGAAGGCGAGAGATATCTAGTGCTTCAGCTAGGCCATTCATCTTGAAGCTCCAACCCAACACGTACTGGGACGAGAAAAAAGAAACAGCGGTGGATGATGAGAATCCAATATACATACTACTGTTTAAGATTTGCGACAAATCACGAGACAAAGTCAAAAGTGGTCTACTGGGTTTTTCAACATCAATCGGAGCTATAGTGACATTCAGTTGCTTCTCCATGCCATCATATTCCATCCAAACTTGCATTGGATGGCCACTAATTAGTGTCAAGTTTGTGAGCTTACCATTAAGTTGAGAATAATATCCTGCTGAAGCAGATCGTTCAGACACTAAACCATTAATATCAATCCCAACATGGTTACCATTGATATCATTGAACTCGCTGCTGTATATCGTGTCAAGCTCCACAGCAACAACATGGTTGGTCTGATTCCCATTGTTGGTGTTATTAAATAGACCAAGGTGCTGGTTTGGAAGAGCTCCTGGTAGACCTCTTGTGGGTGCAATGACAAAGGCAATACCATGGCCACCAAGAGTTGCATATTCAGGTATGATAGCGAAAACGAAGGTAGTGGAGAAGTTGAAAACAGTGCTATTTATAGAGTTCTTGAAGGTTACTGGGTTTGGATAGAAGGCGTGACCCGTTCGGTTGTAGGTTTCATTGGTTAGCCTCAAAAGGCCATTGGAGGTTAACTCAGCTAAGCCGTCAAGGCTTAGATTAGTGGATCGGAAGCCAGAGAAGGTGAAGTTGAGATCTTGAGAGGCTGCTATTGCTAAGCTAACTAAGACACGCACCAAAAAGACGATCCTGAATAACATTGCAACTGTATGTGTCTCCACCCACCAGTTTCTTGTTCATGTTTGTCAGTTATAATGGAGTATCCACGTAATCCAAGAGTTACTTGGGAAATAATTATTTTTTATAAAGTGATTTTAAAAAAAAAAAATTTTGAAAAGTGAATTATTTTATGATATTTAATAGTTTTATGAAAAATAAGTTGGAAAATATTTTTTTTGTTATGTAATAAAAAATATGTTGAAAAATAAGCTGTTAATATTTTTTTTCAAGTTTATTAAAATAATAAGGAACAAATCTTACAAATTAAAAAGTTGAATGAGAATAAAATTAAAAAAAAATTAATTTCATAAATTATCTCAATTAAAATAAATAAAAATAAAAATAATAAAGATCAAATCTAAAATATAATAACGTTGAAAGATGATGAAATTAACAGAAAAAAATTACAATTTTATAAATTATTTTAAATAAAATAAATAACAATCAAAAGAATAAAGACCAAATTATAAAAATGAGAATCAATTTTGATATAAAAATCAAATTAAATTAAATTTTAAGAAATAAAATTAAAAAAATATTCAAAATAAAATATATAACAATCCAAAGTTTGAGGACCAAATTTAATAAAATCAATAAATAATATGATATTTCTAAATTTTTTACAACTTCTGAAAAGTGTTTTCCATTTAAAAGAAAAGAAAAATATTTCCATGTAAATTAATCTAATTTTTTTAATTAAAAAATATTTTTATTAATCAACTATTTTAATGACAAATAATTTTTTTTTAATTTTCTTTTTTAAGAAATCACTTTCCCTAAAATAAATCTTTATATTCAATGGTTGAGATAATCTAACTTGTCAAACTTTCAGGTTGATGTGAAAGCACAACCCTAATTGTAAGGCAATATGAAAAACTAGTAAATTTCAGGCTTTCAGCTACTCTTCCGTGAAATTTCGCGGTTAGGTATTGTTTCCGTTGCCGTTGAATATATATTTTTAATTAAATTAAAATTCTTTTTAAATTAATTTTTTAATATTTTTATATTATTTTTGATATATTGATGTAATAAATAAAATTTTAAAAATAAAAAATATTTTAATATATTTATAAATAGAAAAAAATTTTAAAAATATTATTCTCAACTCTTCCAAACAATAACGTTTCTTTCAAGATTCGAGTATTCTCAGGATTATTGAAGACTTATACGGTATTTAACTTTAGAATCTATAAAATTAATTAAAATATATACAAATTAACCAAAACATTCCCATTAATAATAATAAAAAAAATAAGATTGCTCTGAAGTCTGAGGTACACACAACCAGTTGCCCATTCTTTTTTTTTTTTGCAAATAAAAATCATAAAAATAAAAACCAAAATTTATATAAAAATCAAATTAAATAAAATTTTAAATAATAAAATTTTTAAAAAATCAAAATAAAACATATAAAAATCAAAAGTTTCAAGATCAAATTTAATAAAATCAAAAAATAATATAATATTTCTAAATTTTTTATAATGTTTTTTTAAAAATTAAAAAATTAAAAATTATTTTGCATGAAATAAATGTATCTTAATGAGAGAGCCAATTAGTCAAACAATGTGGAGAATCTTTGCATGGTTGAGATAATCTAACTAGTCAAACTTTCAGGTTGATGTGAAAGCACAATACCCCTAATTTGAGGGGATATGAAAAACTAGTCAATTTCAGCAACTCTTTCGTGCAATTTAGCGATTAGGCATTGTTTGAGTTGCAGTTAAATAGATTTTTTAATTAAATTTAATTTATTTTTTAGTGTTTTTATATTATTTTTGATATATTAATGTAATAAATAAAATTTTAAAAATATTTTAATATATGTATAAATAAAAAAAAATTAAAAAAATATTCTCCACTGCCCTTCCACACGCAATAAGATTGCTCTAAAACTCTGAGGGTAACTTAACTAGTCAGATCTTGAGTTTGTTCTTTAATCGTTACGAGTTCGAGTCCCCTCAAAACCACTAAAAACTTATATGATCGTTAATTTTAGAACTTATAAAATTAGTTGAGATACGTTCTATAAAATTAGTTGAGATACGTGCTGGCTCAGATATCTATATTAATAAAATAATAATAATAATAATAAAGTTGCTCTAAAGTCTGAGGATTCATACATTCACACTTGTTACTTGACTATTAATGTGTAGACAACCAGTTGCTTTAGCTTTAGGTGTAAATAGCTATTTGCCCTGGATACACCGTGGGTTATATAATAATCTAGAAGCGAATAATTGAAGTATGAATGCTATAAACGATATGATGATCGGTAGAGTTGTTTCTGGAAAGGATCTTGACTAATTTTATAAATTTACGATAGATCCACTTAAAAGAAAATGGTTAAAAAAAACATAGAAGAAGCAACAAACAACTAAATTTTTTTGTGGATGCAACTTCCACAAGTGCCCCCTAACAAAGGAAGGAGAGACTTGGTTTCTAATAGACATTCCTATACAAAGATCAAAATTTCATTTACTGATGTAGAAGTGGACTAAAATATGACATCTAATGCAAGAGAGATATATCAATTCCAACTCATCGCAAAAACTAAGATGCTAATCCCATGATGGTACTGCATTATAAACAAGAGTTGGGCAAAATTTGAAATTTATTTTTTTGTTTAAAATTAATTTTTTATGTGTTTGGATCATTTTGATGTACTAATATATAAAATAATTTTTTAAAAATAATAATAAAATATTATTTTGATGCATTTTCAAGTGAAAAACATTTTGAAAAACAACCACTACTACACTTCTAAACACTCTCTAAAAACATACTATAGAGAACTCAAGTATAATAATCTATAATTCATTTAGAAAGAACACAAATATCTGTTAAACCTACAAATTAAGCGAACCCGCCTCTTCCGTCACATAACAACAAATGGCATTTCTTCTTTTAATCAAGTAAAGAAAAGTTGAGGTAGAAAATTAGACTTGAGGGTGTTTGAGAGTACTGTAACGGTTGCTTTTTAAAGAGTATTTCACTTGAAAAAAACATCAAAATAATGTTTTTTTTTTATTTTTATATCAGCACATCAAAACGATCCAAAAACATTAAAAAAATAATTTGAAGCAAAAATAATTTTTAAATTTTAACGAAAAATAGATTGAAACTCACTCCTAAACGATGCCTACAAGGTGAAGTGCCTAAAGAAAAAGAAGTAGTCATGGTATGTGGTGGCTTGATATAGAAAGCCTAGAGAGCTGGTAACCGGCAGTAGGTGGTGTCCGGTAAACCAAATGACTGATAACTGTGCTAGTAGTAGATGATGTCAAATAAATCAAGTGATCGATAGTTGTGGTAGCATCAAGTGGTGCCTGGTAAACCAGGTAGTTTGCTAGTTGGCACAAGTAAAAGGTCCCCTGTTATAGACATGGGGACTTACTAATGGTAAAGTTCATAACTTTATAGAGAGAAAAGGTGCAACGATATTTTAGAGAAATAGATTTTAAAAATATTTATGCTAAAACTATTAAGAATGAAGAGATTGTGAACCTTTGACTTGAAGGATTGATGACATATTTATAACCCATAAATCTTGTTCTTTTATGGAAAGGAGAGGCTGAAGTGTAATTTCATTCTTGTGATATTTTGAGATGTATTCTACTCAAAATAATACGTATTAGATCAATATAAAATACTAAGGGAGTCGTGTGGAATCCTGAAAAAATCATTGGCAGGTGTTGGGCTTAAGTCCATTTAAAATGAAAAATGGATTCAGACGCACTACTTGGACCCAAGTATGTTAGGCTCGAGAAGCGCTCCTGATCCTGAGCATATTGGGCTTGGGAGCATGCCCGAGTCTAAGGGGGTGTTAAGGTGCCCAACCCCTCTACTAGGCATTGGGTGCATACCCAGCATCTACTGGGCATGACAACATGCACAATAGGATAGGTGTGCACCCATCCCAAAATGAAATTGAGCATGTTGCTTGGCTCCATGCACCTATGTCTGGTATGGGCTTAGGCTGCCATACTCGAGCTCAGGCTCCTTGGGCCCCAACTATATATTGGGCTCGAGCTTAGTAGCCCGAGCCCAAGTGGTGTTTTTTAGGCCTATCTTCTATGAGGTTTTTGGGTCGATTTTATTTGAATCCAATAGGTAGTATATTATTGGGGTAGTAATTTATGTAAATGTACGGTTTGCATGTGCTCAAGTAGTTGCTGCTATGATTTTTAAGTTCACTAGTAGAATATTTCTTACTTGAGATCTAATTCCATTGTGATCCTTTTGGAAGAAAGATGTTCTATCATCCCTTTATTGCTTCTTTTTAATCAAAATATGCTAAGTGACATGTACCCAGTTTTTTTTAAAAAATGTATTTATTTTATTTTATTGTGCAATAAAAAAGTTAAAGCCTAAAAAGCACCTAAACCCTAGAAAAATTCTATTTAAAAATAAATCACATAAACCTAGATAAACAAGCCAAATCTGCTATCAAAGTCATGAGAATGATATTACCACATAGAAAATAAATAAAAAAACTAAAGACCGGTTCTTAACCAACCAATTATCGAACCATAAAATTGAAAAGAACATAAATTAAAAAAAACAATTAAATATAACTTCAATCAATTCAAGTTAATCCATAAAATTCACAACCTTAATTATAATACTAGAATAACTCTATGGAAAACAAACTAGAAAAGTCATGCTTTTTTCTTAAAAGAAATTAAGTGATAAGAAAAAATTCTTCAAGAAATACAACACAGGATTTTCTTAGGATGCTATGTCATTATTTGCGTGGAACATTCATGGATAAGAAATAGCTGTCAAAAAGGCTCTCTAAGAGTTCAAGACAAGGACTTGATGAGTTAAAAAATGAAGCAAAAGATGTTTTGAAACTTCAACACTAGAATCTAGCGAGGCTTCTTGGATGCTGCATTTAAAGTGATGAAACGATATTGGCCTACGAGTTTTTACCTAACCAAAGCTTGGACTTCTGTATTTTTTGTATGAGTCTCACAAAACCTTTTCAAAAAGTTGTTCCAATTTTTCAAATTTAGCACTATTGAGGTTTGGTATGAAGAGTCAGTGGAACATCTCCTTATTCATTGTCAAAACCACTAGAAAATTTGGTCTATATTCATGGAATCACTACCACAATCTTTAGATTTACCCGGAATTTTTCGTTAGTATTTGTACTATCATTCCACTGGTAATTAATTTACCTATGAAATCATCGACAAAAATTCTCCGTCGGTGAATCATTTGTCGGTAATTTTTTATCCGTCGGTAAATCTGTTGGTAATAAAAAAAATATTATTACCGATGGATTTACTGACGGAAAAAGCGTGCAAAAAATAAATTACCCGCTTCATTCCATCGGTAATTCCCTCGGAAAAATACAGTATGTAATTCCGTCGGTAATTATTTAAAAATATAAAAAAAATCTATTTTAGAAAACTATAAAATAATTAAATTAATATTAATCAACAATATATAATACTCAAAATGCTTGGAAAAAAGAAGAAGAAAATCAACTCATACGAATTTGCTACAAATAAATAACATGAAAAAATAAATTCAATTAAAAAAATTCATGTGAAAAAAATAAAAAATCCTATAAATAAATCAACTAAAAATTGATCTCATATGAAAAAAAAAAAAATCCTATAACAACATTCATACAATTATTAAGAACACAAACAATTAAAAATAAAATAAAAAACAAATATAGTGAAAAAAACATGAAAAAAGAAGAAATTTTTTTACCTTAATATAGTTGTAATTAAAGCTAAGAAGAAAAAAAATAAATTCATAAAGTATACTAATTAAAAAGAAAACTAAGAAGAAAAAAATAAGAAAGAAGAAGAAGACATACCTGAGCATGGAGAAGAAGAGAAGGAGTTGAGGAGAGAAGAAAAGAAAAAGAAGAAGAAGATATACCTGAGCATGGAGGAGAAGAGAAAAAGTTGAGGAGAGAAGAGAAGAAAAAGAAGAAGAATAGGAAGAAGAAGAAAGGAGATGGGTCTATTTTGAAATTAAGGATTCTAGGCTTTTTATTGAGGCGTTTTACCAACAGTTTTACAAACAGATAATTAAATATTAATATTTTTAATCTTTCCGTTGGTAATTTTATCTGTAATATTAAATATTTTAAAAAATGAAAGGCTCAAACGATGTCTTTTGATGTGGTAATAGTCTATCCTATTTGATTTTGTTCGGCCCATTTTCTATTACTAGCCAATAACTTTGTCTTATAATATTATATTTAAGGTTATTAAAATTATGATTTAATTTGTAAAATTATATAATTTTATGAGTTAATATATACTTTATGTATAAAATTGTTTTAAAAATTTGAAAATTAATAAAATAAGTTAAATTCAGTAAAATCATAAAAAATCTCGATTTTAATACCGATTTTACGATTTCAACGCCTATACAGAGAATGGTAAAAGCACTTTCTGCTCTGTGTCCTTTTCTAATATCTGTCAGACAGTCAAACGGCTATATCTCCCAAATGTGTGTCTACTGTGTACCATTCAAATAATAGGTCAGTTTACCATATGGCCCTTGATTTCTCATCTTGTTGTGAAATTACCATTTGTCTATCACCAGCCAGCTGGCCAGTGCCCCCTCCCATCCATGAGGCAAGAGACACTAGTCTGCTTCGGAAACCTCGAGGCTAGTTGAACCGTAACGTCAGTGACCATCATTAGTAAACGTGACTAATTGCTATCTGTCATTGTTACTCATTTTTGCAATCAATGTTTATGAATAATAGTATTCATCTAGTTGAAAAATGCACAAGTGTAAGAAACCATTTTTTTTAATGGTAATTTGTACGCCCGCATATGCTTTTTAAATTTTTTTTCAAAGTATATTTTTTAAAATATTTTTATATTGTTTTGATGTCAAATTTTTTTTAAAAAAATAATTTTTTTTATATATATCTTTAAATAAAAAACATTTTAAAAAACAATATACATTATATATATATATACATATCATGGTAAGAAAAGTTAATTATGAAAAGAAAGAAAAATCCTGCTAATTAAATATCTTTGACAAGTAAAGATTTAATTATATAAATATTTAATATACTAACTAAAATGATCTTTCTTTTTAAAAGAAGAGGATAATTTTTTTTTAATTTTAAGATACAAAACTAGTTGTCTAGTTTTGGCATGGTTTTAGACAAATAAAATAACTTTCACTGTTACGTTTAATCAATGTTGTGCTTATTAGCTTGTATTTTTTAAAATATAAGAATTAAGATTTTTAATCTAAAAAAATAAAAACCTAGAGAGGTTCCTCTTGCCTGATCTCACTCGAGTGAGCATATACAACTTGGACTCATAAAATAGATCTGGAGCAATAATTCAAAGAAAATCAGATGATAACTTAAAACAACAGATTCGGTAGACACTTGTATATTAATTGTGATCTCTGATTTAGTTTTGTGAGTTCTTTATGTGTGAATTTTTATTTAAACTATGTATTTGAAGGTATTTGAACTATATATGAATTTTTATTTGAACCATGTATTTTAAGGTGCTTGAACTATATATGAAAAAAAATTTCTTATGATTTTATGATCTGTTTTTACTATCCAAGTTTATTTTACATTTTCCGTACTGTATCAAAAATACATTTTTGACAACCTTAATTGTATCCATGTCCAGCCATTCTTCATGATTTTTGCAGCAATAATGATTTGATTCCTGTTTTTCAAGTGGAATAAACAAAATAAGCAAAACGCAAAACAACTAGTTGGAGTGATATATTTAAGAAAAATAAAAATGAATAGCCCATATTGGTATGTAAAAAATCTAATGTTATTAAATCTGATTAAAACATTGATTTCATCAAATTAAAAGTTCATAAAGTCATTGGCCTGATAGTAAAATTAATATTTCGGGTCTAATGTGCTTATTTTTACACTAAAACAGTATCAACTCGAAGAAAATTTGATAAAATATTGATAAATATTAGGAGAAAAAAAACTTCATTGAGAATTTTTGAAAACATTGGGGATCTAATTGATAAAATCTAGAGGTTTAAAATTTAATTAAGAATATATATATATATATATATATATATATATATATATATATATATATATATAGATTTGGGACTAAATTGAGGTTTTAAATAAAAAGCATGGCAAGTACATGTTGCACATCACCAAAAAAGAAAAATACCATTAAATAACTTATAACAATGGGTCAATAAAGGAAACTAGCCCTTAGCTAGATATAGTTTTGTTTTTGTATTTTAAAAATATTTTAAAAAAATTAATTTTTTTTATTTTTTATTTCAAGTTAATTTTTTTAATTAATAGATTGTTTTGATATGCTAGTATTTAAAATAATTTTTAAAACATAAAAAAAAGATTATTTTAATATATTTTTAAATAAAAAATATTTTAAAAAATAATATTGAATATACCTTTTTGCATGCAGAGAACCACTTTTGGATAGTTAAGAAGCCATTTAAATTAAGACTACGTAATTTAAAGGTCGATGTGGTACCTAGCATTGATGGCTTAGCTTCAACCAAATTGGTTAGATGGATCTTATTTCTAAGCTACGTAATTGATGGGATTAATTGAATGGCATGGCCCCTAATTAAATAAAAAGAAAATAGTAAGTCATGGACCGAAATGAGCTCCACCTTGATGTACACTTGATATCCTTCCAAACTAAAAGGAATGGAAGATGGAGTTGTTAGAACAATCCTTAATTTCTCGGCTTGTTTCTATCGGCAACATTGTTTGCCCTAATCAAGGTTTAACAAACACTAAACACTCCACAAATCAACAATTACTTGATTCGTTTCTGCAAACCATCATCCTTAATTGATTTCTCGTGCCACTTTCGCTTCTTATTGCTTGTTTCTTGCTTGTTGTTTGATCCTGAATCGTTAAAGAAAGAGAGATCAACATCGCAGTCGTAAACGCCAATCCGCTCCGTGGGCAAAACAGTGACAGGACTTGAAGGACAGCAGTAGGAGTGCTTCTTCCCACAGGCTAGCAAGTTGTACACTGGATTGATTAACTGTGCTTCCATGATGCCATGGCATTTGATCACCACATCATCCTAGTTCATTGATAATGGTATAAATTAATTTCCAATTCACATTAATTATCCGAATAAGGATATTCGAGTCTTTATTTACCTTGTGATCTAGAGCATTCAACAACCCTTTAATATGGGCAAGGTGGGCATCGGATTTAGATGGAACGAACTCCTCTAGACTGCACCAGAGAGCTGATATAGCGGTTATACTTGGTCGAAATCCCACCATGCTGCAATCTGCGTGCATGCAATATCATTTTAATCATCTATATGTTGAGTTTCAAGAGACATCTCTTAGTTATTCCTGTAGCATCATCCCGATCAGTACTCAATGGGGATGCATGCGGACACCCACACGTACCTTGCATAGCTCCAAGAAGCAGCTCAGTGACTCTGCAGGCAACTAAATCCTTTTGTAGGTAAGAATAAGATTTCAAGAAGTCAATTTCCATCATCAGCAGCTCTACATAAGAATATGCAGTGGTATAGCCAAGGCGCCAACCTAGAGCCCGTAACAGCACCAATTCCATCCGCTGGATAGTGATTGGTTGGAATGAATGATCCAGGTCTTCCATCTTAATTTAATCACAAGAATAGATCGATGCATAAATAGCTAGTGGCTAGTAATTAAAGTATAATAATCAAGAAAGGCCAACAGTAATTAATGTAACAGTAATCACCTGAATATCATGCAAGCAAGGAGTACGTGTCTCAGTAAATTTGGATGCAACTGATAAGCATGCCACGCACAGCAATTCAACCATCCAACACTTCCATCCCTGGACATCAACGGGATCATAAGATTTAATTAGTTATCTTAAGACAATAACTAATCAAATCTCACAGTTTAAGACAAAAATATAAATGAAAATTTAAGAGCTAATCGAGCCCTTACATGGCACTGATTCATCGACATGAATCGGTCAAGGTAATTGGCAGGGTTGAAGACAGTTTCAAAAGAGAGACTGAGCCTTTGCCGAGACTGAAAACATACATATGCATAGGATAATGAGAGGGGTGATTGTGACTTGTACGTAAAAGCAATAATCTATTTGATTAGTATGTTTCTACATATACAAGTTGAGAAACAAACCTTGATGAGCCACTGAATGGCTCTGAGCCTAGCAAACAACAAATTTTTGGTCCGAAGATGTTCTACGTATCCGGGTTCAGGCATGCAAGTGAACTCCTTCTCCAGGTATATAGAGACGGCCTTCTCACAGTCTTCTTTGGTTGTGTAGAATGAGGAAGCAGCTGCGTAGTTCTCTCCATGGCTATACCGTGGTTGATTGTGGTGATCGGGAGTTGCAGGACTAGAAAGCCAGACCTCATCACAGAGCAAGCTATCCATATTATTGAGCTAGTGATTCACAAGACTCTCTCTCTATCTCATATATATATATATATATATATATATATATATATATATATATATATATATATATATATATATATATATATATATAGAGCCGGAACGAATTAATATTGATATGGATGGGGACACGGGAAATGGTCTGACATGAAAATCATTCAAGCTAGAGTTATTATATGTATAAATTATAGCACCATACAGTATATTATCATTAATTTGTGTATGTGCAGTGTATGTAAGAGAGAGAGGGAGAGAGAGGATTAGCGGTTTAGGGTAGTTATTAGGAATGGTGGGGTGGTTAGACGTCGTGGATGGATATAGAAAGGTGGACACGACGTCCCTCATGAAATGGGGTAAATGCTGCTGCATGGAGGGTTTTTTTTTTTTTTTTTTACTGCAGCAAGCAATTGCGTGAGCGCACGAGGATACATAAATGTGCAAGCCTTCATTGTAGGGGAAGAGCACACTGTAGTCATGTGCAGGGATTACGAACAGGGCCGGGAAGAGGAGGTAGCTGGAGTCTGGAGAGTAGTAGTGGACCTAGTGGTCTGGGATCGAAAGATATTTTTTTTTGTTTAAGTGGGTCCTGCGTTTTCACGAAACTTCTCGTTATCCAGCTGGTCATGGGCCCACGTCTCAAAGTGATGATCGGTCGATTTATCATGGGATTAATTTTACTGCCGCTTCGTCTGGTAACAACTGGTCTGTTGAGTGAATCGGGTGAAAAAGTTTTTATTAAGGAAAATACACACCCTTTAATTTTCAAAGCATTTTCTAGCGCATATATATATATATATATATATATATATATATATATATATTATGAACGGGAAATTTAATGTAAATATTTAATAAAATAAATTGAAACGTTCATCTTCTTTCGTCTGTGGATTTCAGTTCAAGTGATGCAGGTAATTTTGATTTCGGTATATGTGGATATCCGGGATAGTTTATGTGTATTTCAATTAATATTTTAAAATTTTAAAATTAATAATCATGTAAATCTCTAATAACTCTGAGATTTGTGACATTCAAACTGATAACTACTGAAAAATAAATTTAAAATTTAACCAGTTAAGTTATACCTTTCAGAGTTAATAAATGTAATTTTAACCACTCATATTGTGGATATATCATAACCGGATAGCTTTTAAAAATATTTATGGATAAGGCTAAAAGCTTGTTGGGAGTGTGGTTGTGGTTGCTTTTCAAAATGTTTTTCACTTGAAAATATATCAAAATGATATATTTTTTTATTTTTTAAAAATTATTTTTGATCTTAACACATCAAAATAAACTGGAAATATTAAAAAATATTAATTTAAAGCAAAGAAAAAATAAAAAAATATTAAATTGTTTTAAAAATATTAAATTGTTTCGAAAATATTTTTAAAATGTAAAAATAAACAGATATTTAAGTTAAAGAAGAATCTGCGTTACGTGGACTGATCAGTATGACAAAAAGGATCATAATTTATTGAATCCTATGGAGTTAGTTAATAACCTGAGTTTCAGATATATATATATATATATATATATATATATATATATATATATATATATATATATATATATAAATGACTTACGTTTGCCTGAATACCTACTGTTATGCTGAGAAATACTAGTTTTGACCGATAGCGTAACCGTAACGCGTCTGTAGGCTAATGTCCTGGTACAAAACAGGAAAACAATAACACAAGTAATTTTTGTGGTCTTCCAGGTTAGGGAAAGGGTGATAGTGATGATTGAAAAGGTTGTTTCAGTTTAACCCGACTAGTCGTAACGTTACTAGCTATGTGTCGAGTCAATTCCAGCCATGTGGTATTCAGTCCTGACACGTAGCTAGTTAGAATTGATGCAGAACTGGATTAACGTTACCAGCTATGTATCGAGTCAATGCCAGTCATGTGGTATTCAATCCTGACACGTAGCTAGTTAGAATTGATGCAGAACTGAATTATTTAGCTCAAATAATAGAGAGGATATTGAAAATAATATAAAATATATTTTAAAATTTTATTTAATAATTTAAATTATTGAATTGAGATGGTTTTTTAAAATATTATTAGAATCTTGATAATCAAGTAGTCTCGAATTCGAATCTTATTATCTTTATTTATATAATAAAAATTAAACATAAGATAGCGTGATTTTGAATAAATGTCAAGTTTAAAGAAAATGTATTAATAATATAAATTATATTTTAAAATTTTATTTAATTGTTTAAATTATTAAATTGAATTGATTTTTTTAAAAAGTCTCGGTACTTAAGACAGATTAATTCAGATAAATTGCTGGACTATTTCCAACTATAACTATGCATTTCTTTTAAACATTACCTCCTGCTTCATGATTTGTTACCATGTTTGCTTTCTTATGTGATACATCAACATAAACAAAAGGGAGAGATACTGAGTTATGCGTTTTATTTAATTTGCATAGTTCTTTTGCAGGTGATCTTTCATGTAGATCTCCTAAAAGCAGTTTACTGCATAATATTTTTTATTGATTATCAGAAGTCTTATTTAAACACTTCATAAAACAGTAAAAGCAAATAAACAGCAGCAATATCTGCTGCTGTTTGTTACATAACAGAAAAGAAGATTATGCAAATCCTAACAAACTTTAAAAACTTCAAACCAGCATGAGTTTTATTTGACTCTGAACTCTTCCATCTTCCACATCAGCAGCTTCTGAGACATTAATTCAACAAGGTCGTGGAAGAAAAGTAAGACTTAACGGCCACCTGAAAGGAGGGACTCTGCAACCGAGGACGAATGTGCAGATGCCTTGTCCATAGAAGAAGGATAAGAATAGGCAAAGTCATCAAAACCTTCATGATGTGAAAATTTTTGGCCACTTGCAGAAAGACGACGTGGTGAAATGTCAGGCAGAGGAACATTCCCCTCTAAGAACTGCACTACTTGGCGCATCCTTGGCCTCGCTGCAGGCTCAGAATGAGAGCACATCAAACCAAGTTTCAATACCAATTCCATTTCCTCTGCAATATATTCTGTACCCAAATTGGGATCCCTTGCCTCCAGAATTTCACCTCCAAGCCATCGACTAAACACCCAATCAACCAAGATTATATCCTCAGTTGGCTGTATTGGCCTTCTACCAGATGCAACCTCAAGCAGGAAGGCCCCAAAAGCGAACACATCAGTGCTTGTCGTGGCCTTTCCAGTTCGTGCATGCTCAGGTGCGAGATACCCAAGAGTTCCGACAACGTGGGTCGTTTGAGGATCTGTTCCATGGTCATACAATCTTGCAAGGCCAAAATCCCCTAATCTTCCATTCAATTCACCATCTAGCAAGACATTACTAGCCTTGACATCTCTATGAATCACAACTTGCTCCCATTCTTCATGTAGATATAATAGCCCTGAAGCTACGCCTTTGATGACTCTAAATCTTTGGCTCCAATTGAGGGCGACTGTTGGTTGGTCATAGAGGTATTTGTCTAGACTTCCATTAGGCATGTAGTCATATACCAAAAGTAGCTCTCCTTTACGCCGGCAGTACCCCAAGAGAGGGACTAAATTCCGATGACGAAGGCGACCAATGCTGACAATTTCCGCCACAAATTCCCTCATCCCCTGTCTTGATTCATGAGACACCCTTTTCACTGCAATCTGAATCTTAGAGGTTGGCAAGACACCTTTGTAGACTCTACCAAACCCACCTCTACCCAACAGCTCCTCGTCTCTAAATCCTTTGGTGGCAGTATAAAGATCTTTGAATTTAAATCGGTGAGGCCCATAGTCAAGCTCCCAATCTTCTAGCACTTCTGCAAACTTCCTTGTCCTTCGTATGGCATAAGATATACTCGAGACTGCTACTAAAACCAAACTTAAACAAAGCACAGGCAGTCCAATGGTTAAGAATTTGGATGTCTTCTTTGGTCCTACTCGAGGAAGCTTAGGAAGGCGAGAGATATCTAGTGCTTCAGCTAGGCCATTCATCTTGAAGCTCCAACCCAACACGTACTGGGACGCGAAAATAGAATTACCGGTGGATGATGAGAATCCAATATACATACTACTGTTTAAGATTTGCGACAAATCACGAGACAAAGTCAAAAGTGGTCTACTGGGTTTTTCAACATCAATCGGAGCTATAGTGACATTCAGTTGCTTCTCCATGCCATCATATTCCATCCAAACTTGCATTGGATGGCCACTAATTAGTGTCAAGTTTGTGAGCTTACCATTAAGTTGAGAATAATATCCAGCTGAAGCAGATCGTTCAGACACTAAACCATTAATATCAATCCCAACATGGTTACCATTGATATCATTGAACTCGCTGGTGTTTATCGTGTCAAGCTCCACAGCAACAACATGGTTGGTCTGATTCCCATTGTTGGTGTTATTAAATAGACCAAGGTACTGGTTTGAAAGAGCTCCTGGTAGACCTCTTGTGGGTGCAATGACAAAGGCAATACCATGGCCACCAAGAGTTGCATATTCAGGTATGATAGCGAAAACGAAGGTAGTGGAGAAGTTGAAAACAGTGCTATTTATAGAGTTCTTGAAGGTTACTGGGTTTGGATAGAAGGCGTGACCCGTTCGGTTGTAGGTTTCATTGGTTAGCCTCAAAAGGCCATTGGAGGTTAACTCAGCTAAGCCGTCAAGGCTTAGATTAGTGGATCGGAAGCCAGAGAAGGTGAAGTTGAGATCTTGAGAGGCTGCTATTGCTAAGCTAACTAAGACACGCACCAAAAAGACGATCCTGAATAACATTGCAACTGTATGTGTCTCCACCCACCAGTTTCTTGTTCATGTTTGTCAGTTTATAATGGAGTATCCACGTAATCCAAGAGTTACTTGGGAAATAATTATTTTTATAAAGTGATTTTAAAAAAAAAAAAATTTGAAAAGTGAATTATTTATGATATTTAATAGTTTATGAAAAATAAGTTGGAAAATATTTTTTTGTTTGTAATAAAAATAGTTGAAAAATAAGCTGTTAATATTTTTTTTCAAGTTTATTAAAATAATAAGGAACAAATCTTATAAATTAAAAAGTTGAATGAGAATAAAATTAAAAAAAAATTAATTTCATAAATTATCTCAATTAAAAAAATAAAATAAAAATAATAAAGATCAAATCTAAAATAAAAACGTTGAAAGATGATGAAATTAACAGAAAAAAATTACAATTTTATAAATTATTTTAAATAAAATAAATAACAATCAAAAAAAATAAAGACCAAATTATAAAAATGAGAATCAATTTGATATAAAAAATCAAATTAAATTAAATTTTAAGAAATAAAATTAAAAAAAATTCAAAATAAAATATATAACAATCCAAAGTTGAGGACCAAATTTAATAAAATCAAAATAATAGATATTTTAAATTTTTACAACTTTGAAAAGTGTTTTCCATTTAAAAGAAAAGAAAAATTTCCATGTAAATTAATCTAATTTTTTAATTAAAAAATATTTTATTAATCAACTATTTTAATGACAAATAATTTTTTTTTAATTTTCTTTTTAAGAAATCACTTTCCCTAAAAAAAATTTATATTCAATGGTTGAGATAATCTAACTTGTCAAAACTTTCAGGTTGATGTGAAAGCACAACAATAATGTAAGGCAATAGGAAAAACTAGGAAATTTCAGGCTTTCAGCTACTCTTCCGTGAAATTTCGCGTTAGGTATTGTTTCAGTGCCGTTGAATATATATTTTTAAGTAAATTAAAATCTTTTTAAATTAATTTTTAATATTTGATATTAGTTTTGATATATTGATGTAATAAAAAAATTTTAAAAATAAAAAATATTTAAATATATATAAATAGAAAAAAATTTTAAAAATATTATTCTACTCTTCCAAACAATAATTTCTTTCAAGATCGAGTATTCTTAGGATATTGAATACTTATACGGTATTTAACTTAGAATCTATAAAATTAATTAAAATATATACAAATTAACCAAAACATTCCCTTAATAATAATAAAAAAAATAAGATTGCTCTGAAGGAGGTAACACACAACCAGTGCCCATTTTTTTTTTTGCAAATAAAAATCATAAAAATAAAAACCAAAATTATATAAAAATCAAATAAATAAAATAAAATAATAATCAAAATCTTTTTAAAAAAAAAAAAAAACATAAAAAATCAAAAATTCAATCAAATTTAAAAAATCAAAAAATAATATAATATTTCTAAATTTTTTATAATGTTTTTTTAAAAATTAAAAATAAAAATTATTTTGCATGAAATAAATGTATCTTAATGAGAGAGCCAATTAGTCAAACAATGTGGAGAATCTTTGCATGGTTGAGATAATCTAACTAGTCAAACTTTCAGGTTGATGTGAAAGCACAATACCCCTAATTTGAGGGGATATGAAAAACTAGTCAATTTCAGCAACTTTCGTGCAATTTAGCGATTAGGCATTGTTTGAGTTGCAGTTAAATAGATTTTTTAATTAAATTTAATTTATTTTTTAGTGTTTTTATATTATTTTTGATATATAATGTAATAAATAAAATTTTAAAAATATTTTAATATATGTATAAATAAAAAAAAATTAAAAAAATATTCTCCACTGCCCTTCCACACGCAATAAGATTGCTCTAAAACTCTGAGGGTAACTTAACTAGTCAGATCTTGAGTTTGTTCTTTAATCGTTACGAGTTCGAGTCCCCTCAAAACCACTAAAAACTTATATGATCGTTAATTTTAGAACTTATAAAATTAGTTGAGATACGTTCTATAAAATTAGTTGAGATACGTGCTGGCTCAGATATCTATATTAATAAATAATAATAATAATAATAAAGTTGCTCTAAAGTCTGAGGATTCATACATTCACACTTGTTACTTGACTATTAATGTGTAGACAACCAGTTGCTTTAGCTTTAGGTGTAAATAGCTATTTGCCCTGGATACACCGTGGGTTATATAATAATCTAGAAGCGAATAATTGAAGTATGAATGCTATAAACGATATGATGATCGGTAGAGTTGTTTCTGGAAAGGATCTTGACTAATTTTATAAATTTACGATAGATCCACTTAAAAGAAAATGGTTAAAAAAAACATAGAAGAAGCAACAAACAACTAAATTTTTTTGTGGATGCAACTTCCACAAGTGCCCCCTAACAAAGGAAGGAGAGACTTGGTTTCTAATAGACATTCCTATACAAAGATCAAAATTTCATTTACTGATGTAGAAGTGGACTAAAATATGACATCTAATGCAAGAGAGATATATCAATTCCAACTCATCGCAAAAACTAAGATGCTAATCCCATGATGGTACTGCATTATAAACAAGAGTTGGGCAAAATTTGAAATTTATTTTTTTGTTTAAAATTAATTTTTTTATGTGTTTGGATCATTTTGATGTACTAATATATAAAATAATTTTTTAAAATAATAATAAAATATTATTTTGATGCATTTTCAAGTGAAAAACATTTTGAAAAACAACCACTACTACACTTCTAAACACTCTCTAAAAACATACTATAGAGAACTCAAGTATAATAATCTATAATTCATTTAGAAAGAACACAAATATCTGTTAAACCTACAAATTAAGCGAACCCGCCTCTTCCGTCACATAACAACAAATGGCATTTCTTCTTTTAATCAAGTAAAGAAAGTTGAGGTAGAAAATTAGACTTGAGGGTGTTTGAGAGTACTGTAACGGTTGCTTTTTAAAGAGTATTTCACTTGAAAAAAACATCAAAATAATGTTTTTTTTTATTTTATATCAGCACATCAAAACGATCCAAAAACATTAAAAAAATAATTTGAAGCAAAAATAATTTTTAAATTTTAACAAAAAATAGATTGAAACTCACTCCTAAACGATGCCTACAAGGTGAAGTGCCTAAAGAAAAAGAAGTAGTCATGGTATGTGGTGGCTTGATATAGAAAGCCTAGAGAGCTGGTAACCGGCAGTAGGTGGTGTCCGGTAAACCAAATGACTGATAACTGTGCTAGTAGTAGATGATGTCAAATAAATCAAGTGATCGATAGTTGTGGTAGCATCAAGTGGTGCCTGGTAAACCAGGTAGTTTGCTAGTTGGCACAAGTAAAAGGTCCCCTGTTATAGACATGGGGACTTACTAATGGTAAAGTTCATAACTTTATAGAGAGAAAAGGTGTGCAACGATATTTTAGAGAAATAGATTTTAAAAATATTTATGCTAAAACTATTAAGAATGAAGAGATTGTGAACCTTTGACTTGAAGGATTGATGACATATTTATAACCCATAAATCTTGTTCTTTATGGAAAGGAGAGGCTGAAGTGTAATTTCATTCTTGTGATATTTTGAGATGTATTCTACTCAAAATAATACGTATTAGATCAATATAAAATACTAAGGGAGTCGTGTGGAATCCTGAAAAAATCATTGGCAGGTGTTGGGCTTAAGTCCATTTAAAATGAAAAATGGATTCAGACGCACTACTTGGACCCAAGTATGTTAGGCTCGAGAAGCGCTCCTGATCCTGAGCATATTGGGCTTGGGAGCATGCCCGAGTCTAAGGGGGTGTTAAGGTGCCCAACCCCTCTACTAGGCATTGGGTGCATACCCAGCATCTACTGGGCATGACAACATGCACAATAGGATAGGTGTGCACCCATCCCAAATGAAATTGAGCATGTTGCTTGGCTCCATGCACCTATGTCTGGTATGGGCTTAGGCTGCCATACTCGAGCTCAGGCTCCTTGGGCCCCCAACTATATATGGGCTCGAGCTTAGTAGCCCGAGCCCAAGTGGTGTTTTTTAGGCCTATCTTCTATGAGGTTTTTGGGTCGATTTTATTTGAATCCAATAGGTAGTATATTATTGGGGTAGTAATTTATGTAAATGTACGGTTTGCATGTGCTCAAGTAGTTGCTGCTATGATTTTTAAGTTCACTAGTAGAATATTTCTTACTTGAGATCTAATTCCATTGTGATCCTTTTGGAAGAAAGATGTTCTATCATCCCTTTATTGCTTCTTTTTAATCAAAATATGCTAAGTGACATGTACCCAGTTTTTTTTTTTAAAATGTATTTATTTTATTTTATTGTGCAATAAAAAAGTTAAAGCCTAAAAATCACCTAAACCCTAGAAAAATTCTATTTAAAAATAAATCACATAAACCTAGATAAACAAGCCAAACCTGCTATCAAAGTCATGAGAATGATATTACCACATAGAAAATAAATAAAAAAACTAAAGACCGGTTCTTAACCAACCAATTATCGAACCATAAAATTGAAAAGAACATAAATTAAAAAAAACAATTAAATATAACTTAAATCAATTCAAGTTAATCCATAAAATTCACAACCTTAATTATAATACTAGAATAACTCTATAGAAAACAAACTAGAAAAGTCATGCTTTTTTCTTAAAAGAAATTAAGTGATAAGAAAAAATTCTTCAAGAAATACAACACAGGATTTTCTTAGGATGCTATGTCATTATTTGCGTGGAACATTCATGGATAAGAAATAGCTGTCAAAAAGGCTCTCTAAGAGTTCAAGACAAGGACTTGATGAGTTAAAAAATGAAGCAAAAGATGTTTTGAAACTTCAACACTAGAATCTAGCGAGGCTTCTTGGATGCTGCATTTAAAGTGATGAAACGATATTGGCCTACGAGTTTTACCTAACCAAAGCTTGGACTTCTGTATTTTTTGTATGAGTCTCACAAAACCTTTCAAAAAGTTGTTCCAATTTTTCAAATTTAGCACTATTGAGGTTTGGTATGAAGAGTCAGTGGAACATCTCCTTATTCATTGTCAAAACCACTAGAAAATTTGGTCTATATTCATGGAATCACTACCACAATCTTTAGATTTACCCGGAATTTTTCGTTAGTATTTGTACTATCATTCCACTGGTAATTAATTTACCTATGAAATCATCGATAAAAATTCTCCGTCGGTGAATCATTTGTCGGTAATTTTTTATCCGTCGGTAAATCTGTTGGTAATAAAAAAAATATTATTACCGATGGATTTACTGACGGAAAAAGCGCGCAAAAATAAATTACCCGCTTCATTCCATCGGTAATTCCCTCGGAAAAATACAGTATGTAATTCCGTCGGTAATTATTTAAAAATATAAAAAAATCTATTTTAGAAAACTATAAAATAATTAAATTAATATTAATCAACAATATATAATACTCAAAATGCTTGGAAAAAAAGAAGAAGAAAAATCAACTCATACGAATTTGCTACAAATAAATAACATGAAAAAATAAATTCAATTAAAAAAATTCATGTGAAAAAAAATAAAAAATCCTATAAATAAATCAACTAAAAATTGATCTCATATGAAAAAAAAAAAAATCCTATAACAACATTCATACAATTATTAAGAACAAAAACAATTAAAAATAAAATAAAAAACAAATATAGTGAAAAAAACATGAAAAAAGAAGAAATTTATTTACCTTAATATAGTTGCAATTAAAGCTAAGAAGAAAAAAAATAAATTCATAAAGTATACTAATTAAAAAGAAAACTAAGAAGAAAAAAATAAGAAAGAAGAAGAAGACATACCTGAGCATGGAGAAGAAGAGAAGGAGTTGAGGAGAGAAGAAAAGAAAAAGAAGAAGAAGATATACCTGAGCATGGAGGAGAAGAGAAAAAGTTGAGGAGAGAAGAGAAGAAAAAGAAAAAGAATAGGAAGAAGAAGAAAGGAGATGGGTCTATTTTGAAATTAAAGATTCTAGGTTTTTTATTAAGGCGTTTTACCAACAGTTTTACAAACAGATAATTAAATATTAATATTTTTAATCATTCCGTTAGTGATTTCATCTGTAATATTTAATTTAAATTTTGAATTTAATAAAAAATTTTCAGAAACCACTAAATATCACCGACGACTTTTCAATCCGTCGGTGATTTTATCTGTAATATTTAATTTAAGCTAAGTTTTTCAAAAAACCACCAAATAACACCGATGACTTTTCAATCCGTCGGTGATTTTATCTGTAATATTTAATTTAAGCTAAGTTTTTCAGAAAACCATCAAATAACACCGATGACTTTTCAATCTGTAGGTGATTTTGCTGTAAAGAACATTAATTAACAGTGCAATTGGAAAGTGATCAGTTCCAGAGCTCTCTGTAAAATACCGATGGAATTTTCCGTCGGTAATTCCCTTTGTAATTGACAAGATGTATAGTTTTCAGAGTTTATAAACGATTTTACCAATAGAATTTACTAACGGAATTGGTAAAAAAGACACTTCATTATTTTTTTTGCTTTGTTTTAGTTTTTTTCCCACTGTAATTTCCTCGGTAAATATCGAGAGAATATTTTTGTCTGTAAAATCTGTTGGCAATTTATCAAAAAAATATTTTTTATATTTATATTTATATTTATATTTATTAATTTTCCAGTGGTGAAGAGTAAGGTTTTTCCGGGTGTTTGTCCTAGCTATTTTTCAGATTTCCTTAGTAGATCATTAGGTGTCCAGAACTCGATTCCCGTCTAACATCTAGGCACCTTGGACTCTACTCAGGCTTCCTATACTGCTTCTCGGCTTGACCAAAAGTGCTCAATACTTTTTCCAGATGCCTCTGACCAAGTTCGGGCTTAAACTTTAGGTGGTTCAACACAATACATTTTGGATCTATCTAGGACTCGAAACTAGCCCATTTCCTTACGTATCGAATCCAATCTAGCTATCAAATCATAAGTTGATGGCACTAAATCCAACTATGAAAACTTTTAAAACCAAATCAAAATGTATTGTTACTTTTTTTGTGATTTTTGTAAAAACAAAAACGAATAGGCTAAAATGTATTGTTACATTTTGTTTCCAAAAGTTGAAAAAATAAAACAAAAAGCATTAATTCTTTATTTTATCTTAAATTAGCCTCTTAAAACTAAAATGGCTAAAATAAGGTGCAGTAAAAGGCTAATATCAAGCACATAAATTATAAATGAATGAAAGGATAAGAGTCAATCTACCCAAATTAAAAGGATTGGAAATTATAAGTGAGGAAGGATTGAAGGAACCTTCCAATCCTTTTTTTTTTTATGTCTTTATCCTTTTTGCCAAATGATACTAAATGCTTCCTCAGCAGTCCCTCCCCTCTGATCCATCCTTCAACTCTCCTCACAAGCAAAGTATAAAACCTAATTATAATTATAAGTCTTTCCAAAAAAAAAAAAAACGAGTATGTTCAATCATTTTTATATTTGTTGTGGCAAGAAATCAAGGTTGAATTTCAAATAGATGTCGATGCAAAATAGGAAACAAGAAAAGACATGCGTAATACACTAATTTTGTTGATTGCTTTCAGGCGTGCTCACTACCAGAAATTCGCTAAATAGCAACGGATTTACCGACGGAATATTTCTGTTGGTAATTTGAGGTCGAAATTACCGACGGACAATATTCCATCCGTAATTCAGTCGGTAACTACCGACGAACAATTTTCATCGGTAGTTACCGACTGAATTACGGACGGAAACGTTTTCGTCGTAAAAAAAACGGGTTACTAACGTGGAGGTTTTGGCGGGTTATTTTTTCAGACGGAATCACCGACGGATTCAAAAAGACAGCCCGTACAGCGACCGCCATTTATATTGCCGACGGAATCACCGACGGATTTGAAATGGTAGATCCGTACGGTGACGTGTCAATTGTTCCGTCAAAATCATCGACGGTTTCACCGACGGAGTTTCCGTCGGTGAAACTGTCGGGAAAAGTTAATATATGTACACTCTTCCGACCCTCTCCTCCCCTATTTCTCCTTCTTCTTCCTAATCCCAACTCTCCCCATCTGCAAACAACCAGCCCCCCCTCCCCCCCAAACAAAAATCTCCCTCATATCAGCACAACAAGTTATATTTCTTGAAGTTTTGTGGTCACAGCATCCGTGTTCTGATTTATTGACGGATTTTATCAATTTTTGTAAGTAATTCTTTCTTTTTAAATTTTAACATCTAATTAAATGTCAATTTTATCATTTTTTTAGTATATGTATTTTGTTAGTAAATGTACATGTTTTATTGTTATTTTTCAAACAAACTTGTAGTATATGACTGTATAATTCTATACCTGTTATGGTTTGTTTTAGATTTTGTAAGATTGTATTTGTTTGTAAATAGTTAAAACTTTATGGAACTACCGAAGTACATGTGTTGTTTTGAAATAATTAATAGCTTACTTAATGGGTCCGTTTAAAGTTTTGTCAATGGTATTGCGGAGTGGTAATTTCTGTAAATTTATATATTTTAATTTGTATGGACGTTGATAAATGATAATGAATATTTAATATTTATGAGAAGTTGTGATTGGTTTGTTGGATAATCTCGAGGTAAAGTAATATTTTTGCAAGTTTATTTACCTAACTTAGTTAATTAATATATTATGTCATCATAATTTTATAGAGGTTCGATATAAATCATGGATGATTGTTCATGGATGTATCGAGATTCACCCCAAGAATTGCGGAGGATGGATTATTATAACGGGGTTCAGGGTTTTATTAATTTCACAACATCTATTCCTAGAAATTTTATTGGAGGCGATATTAGGTGTCCATGCAGGAAGTGTCAAAATAAAAAGTATCTGCATCCAGATATTGTAATGATGCATCTTCTACACAAAGGGTTTATGGAGAATTACCAGTGTTGGTATGCACATGGAGAAGTATATGTTAGTGAGAGGAGAATGGAAGAAACGGTGGTTGGGTTTACTTCTAGTGCTAGCAACGTGCATGAAGCCGCAAATGACAACACTGATCCTTACAGAAATATGGTTATGGATGCAATGAGAATGAATCAAGGTAATGTCAGTCAATGTCCAATCATAGAAGAAGAACCTAATGTAGATGCAACTAGGTTTTTTGATTTGTTGAAAGATTCTGACGAACCATTATGGGATGGGCTGCACGAACCACAGTAAATTATCGGCCGTAGCACAAGTGTTCACCATCAAGTCAGATCACGGGTTGAGTGAGGCCGGTTATGATAAGATTATTGAATGGGCAAGAAGCATTTTACCCGAAGAGAACAGGCTGAAAGAGAACTTCTATGCTGCGAAGTCCATGATGAAACCCCTCGGTTTAGGATACCAGAAAATTGACATGTGCCCTAACTTCTACATGTTATACTACCTTGAAACTGCTGAGATGATCGAGTGCATGACATGTGGGCATTCCCGTTACAAACCTAGAACTGGCAGGGGAAAACTCTAGTGGCATATAAAAAACTTAGATACTTCCCGATCACACCTAGACTGCAGAGGTTATTCATGTCACCAAGGACAGCTGAGTACATGACATGACACCAAGCACACCATGCGGTTGATGGAGTGATGGTTCATCTTTCTGACGGCGAAGCGTGGAAATGCTTTAACAATGTTCATCCTCACTTTTCAGCTGAATCAAGGAATGTGCATCTTGGGTTGTGTACAGACGGATTCAACCTATTTGGGTCATTTGCTGCTCCTTATTCTTGTTGGCCGGTCATACTCACAGTTTATAACTTGCCACCGGGAATGTGTATGAGGCCGGAGTTCATGTTTTCATCTACTGTCATACCCGGTCCAAGCAGCCCAGGGCGGAATATAGATGTTTGTCTTCGACCGTTGATTGATGAGTTGGCGCAGTTGTGGTCCTCCGGAGCTTTGACTTATGATATATCGAGGAAACAAAATTTTCTTATGAGGGCGGCTTTGATGTGGACTATCAATGATTTTCCAACTTATGGAATGCTTTCTGGTTGGAGCATGCATGGGAAACTCGCATGTCCATACTGCATGGAAAACAACAAGGCATTCACGCTAGCAAATGGAGGTAAAACTTCTTTTTTTGACTGTCACCATCGCTTCTTGCCACTTAATCACAGGTACAGAAAGAACAGAAAAGATTTCTTTGTTGGCAGAGTTGAAAAAGATGTTGCATCCCCGCGTCTTTCTGGTGAAGAATTGCATGGTGTTGTCTCAGAGTACGGTGACATTGTGTTTGGCCTTCAATCAGGTAAGCAAAAGTTTCCTGGTTTTGGTTTGACCCATAATTGGGTAAAGCGAAGTATCTTTTGGGAGCTTCCTTATTGGAAGACCAATCTGCTCCGCCATAACCTTGACGTCATGCACATAAAAAAGAACATGCTTGAGAACATTTTTAACACCGTCATGGATGTGAAGGGAAAGACAAAGGACAACATTTAGGCTAGATTGGATATAGCTTTATACTGTAACCGTAAAAATATGAAGTTGGTTTATGATGAGTCACGGGTTGCAAAACCAAGAGCAAGCTTCATGTTAGAGAAAAACGCACAACTGCTAGTCTACAAATGGCTTAAGAGTCTGCATTTTCCGGATGGACATGCATCAAACATATCAAGGCTGGTTAATATAGAGGACTGCAGATTGTATGGAATGAAGAGTCATGACTGCCACGTGTTTATGCAAACACTCATCCCATTAGCTTTTCTTGATTTGTTGCCAAAGGGAATATGGGATGCACTCACGGAGATCAGTCATTTCTTTAGAGATATATGCTCCAGCAAGTTGAATGTTGATCACATTGAGAGGCTTCAAACGAATATCGTTGAGACACTATACAAACTTGAGATGATATTCCCTCCATCATTTTTTGACTCAATAGAGCATCTCCCTATACATCTACCGTTCGAGGCAAAAGCTGGAGGACCGGTCCAATATAGATGGATGTACCCATTCGAACGGTTAGATATTACAGTTGCAATGTAATTCATATATAAAAGTATTTTATATGTTTTTCTTATTTGAAAATACTTGATTAATATTTCAATGCAGGTACTGTTTAATCTCAAGAAAAAGGTTAAGAACAAGACGCATATTGAGGCTTCGATATGTGAGGCCTATATTGTTGAGAAGATCTTAATATTTATCTCGTACTATTTCAAACTTCATTTGAGAACGAGAATCAATCGCGTTCCATGACATGATGATGGCGGTGAAGTGCCTTCTAGTGGGAACTTGTCAATATTCTCCAATACTGGACTATCCACAATTAAAAATGCTGTAAGAGGAAGATATTTGTCAAAAATAGAGTTCAAACAAGCACACAACTATGTTCTATTTAACTGTGATGAGCTGAGACCTTTTATTTAGTAAGTTTATACTAATTAAACTTTGTTAGTAATATACTGTTAATTATATATTGTAATATCATACATTCATTATCACTTGCAGGCAACATCGATAATATTTGCTCTCCAATAATTCACAACTGACTGAATCCTAGATCTTTCAATTACAAGATGAGCAGTTTGCCACGTGGTTCAGAACACATGTAAACACTATCACAAACTCATTCTAACTTGTAAAATTACTGTACGTATGTATGTCATTATGAGATTCTCGTTCATTTACTGTTTATTGATGTACATTACATACAAGGTTTATTAAATGGGAAGGAGTGCACCTAAGTCATTGTCTTCACTAAGCCTGGGGCCTGAAAGAAAATGTAAGTGCTACAACGGGTATTTTGTTAATGGATATGTTTTCCATACTGAAGAATACGGGCAAGGAAGAAAGACATACAACAGCGGTGTTTGTGTTAAGGGATCCACTAGTAGTGAGTTAGAAGTTGACTACTATGGTAGATTAGAAGAGGTCGTTGAACTGCAATATCATAACGAGCAGAATAGAGTGTTTTTATTCAAATACTATTGGTATGACACGACTGACAGAGGAATTAGAGTTGATCCGCACTATGGTCTGGTCGAAATCAACTTAAAAGCTAGACTCCGTAACATAAACGATGTCTTTGTTTTCGCAAAGCAATATCAACAAGTTTATTACACATACACCCCTTCATTTAGAAATGATCGATCAAGAGTGGATTGGTTGTCCGTTTTAAAAATGAAATCCCGGGGTCTTGTCGAGGTTGTTCAAGATGAGAATGAAGACACAAGTATGCGAGATGAAGTCTTTCAAGTTAGTGAGGTGGTTGAACCATATCGAGTTGCTCCTTCGATTGAATTGGAAGAAAATTTAAATTTTCGTGTTTTCGATGATAGTCTTGTTGATGTTGACGCAGAGGAGTTGAATTTTGTTTGAGCTCTAGCGGACAAGCAAATGTCGATGAAGAAGATGATATTCATATTGAAGATTGCGATGAAGGTGATGCCAATTCAATTGATGATGATGAAGAAGAAAATTCTGACTAACTACCAAAATGAAGCCCTATGTAAAACCCTTTTTTCATGTAATTTAGATTATGGATGATATATTTTGAAACACAAAATATTTATTACTTGAAATAATTAGTTGAAATACCACAATTACGAAATAATTACTTGAGATAATTATTGATCATGGATGATATATTTTGTAACATGAAATAAATACTTGAAATGCCACATTCACCGACGTCCATACTGACAGACTAAGTCCGTCGGCATTTCACAGAGAGTTCAAAAATAATTACTTGAAATGCCACATTCACCGACGTCCATAGCGACAGAATAAGTCCGTCGGCATTTCACAGAGAGTTCGAAAATAAATACTTGAAATGCCACATTCACCGACGTCCATACCGACGGCCTAAGTCCGTCGGCATTTCACAGAGAGTTTAAAAATAATTATTTGAAATGCCACATTCACCGACGTCCATACCGACGGAATAAGTCCGTCGACATTTCACAGAGAGTTCGAAAATAATTACTTGAAATGCCACATTTACCGACGTCCATACCGACTGTTGCTACCCAATTTTTGGCCCATGTTTTGATAAATTTTCAGAAAAAATTCAAAAATAGCGAAAAACATTGAAAATCCAAAAAATACATTTTTAATACATTTGCATCGTTTTTAGCATTTTTAGCATCGTCTCAAAAGAATTTAAATTTTCAAAGATATTTGGAACACGTTCAACTTTTAACGCGTTATTTTTAAAATCATTGATTTTTCTTATTGAGTCGATGTTGATATTGCTCGTTTTTAAAAAAATACAAAAAAATAAGAAAAATCAAATTTATAAAAAAAGAAGGAAGTTGAGGGACCAAATTTGAAAACCTAGCAATATTTTTACCTATAAATACTGGTCTCCTCAACACACTTAAAGGGGGGGGGGGGTAATTTTGAAACATAAGAAAAATACAAAAAAGAAAACCCTAACCCTAAACCTATCTTTTTTGAAGGAGCGGCGCGCCCCCTTCCCATTGAGCAAAAAAAAAACCAGAGAGAGCAGGGGCGGCCGCAAGCCTCCCTTTCCCTGTTTACAGAGGTCGGCCGCCCCTCCCCTTTGATTTTCTTCTTCCCCTCAGCAGCCGGCAACAAACCCACAACCCCCTCTCTTTCAAAACCAAACCGGAGCAGCCACTCCGTTCCCCCAAGCCATAAATCTTCCCTCTCTCACCTGAAAAACCAGTCAAACCCCGAACCAGTCGCTACCCACAGACCATACCCACATTCCCCCTGCCAAACGCCATTTCCTTTCCTTCTCTCCCTACACAAAAAAACAAAAGCTCATCAGAACCAGCCAGCGCCGCCCCCTGGTTTTGATTTTCTTCTCCAGCCGACCGACCGGCAGCCATTACAGGCCGCTACCACCGACAGGGGTGAAGACAGCAGCAGCAGCGCCATCCACCACAGCAGCGCCGTCCACACCGGAGATCTAGCGGCCGACAGATCTTCCCTCAACAGTAACGACCCAGATCAGTCGTCGCTCCTTCGTCCTCTGCTTTTTCAGCCGCCTCCAGTGTTCCCTCTCTCCAGATCTCACCGACCGGCCAGCAGCAGCCCATCTCAACGCCGCCGCCCCCTCCGCAGAAGACCGCCACCACTAGAGCTGCCATCGGCAGAAGTAGAACGAACCGGGAGGAACAAAGGACGGAAGGTTTTGAGCAGATCTAAAAATAACAAACTAAAATCGACTGGTGTGCGTTTCTTTTCTTGTTCTGCAGGTCGCCGGAGGTTTAGGAGGACAGAGGGGGAAGAAAACATTCCAGAGCCCCTGTTTTGTTGAGTTTCCAGCGGCGGCGCGTGAGCCCACGCGCTGCCAGTGACGGTGGCGCGTGGAAGGACGCGCCGCCGCAGTTCATGTTGTCACAGAACTGGTCCCAGCACTGTTATGGATTTTTGAATGGCTGTTTTGTAATTTTAAAATTGTTTAATGTAATATTTGTTTATTTTTGTGTTTTTTTTGTAATTTATATTTTGTAAACATGGAAGCAAAAAAAAAGATAAGAAAAAAGAAAAGAAAAGAAAAGAAAAGAAAAGAAAAGAAATATAGTGAAAGTGTATGTGTGTGTTTGTATTTGTTTTATAGATGTTTTTTTATTTATGATAAAATTGCAAAGATTAAAGAAGAATTTAATATTTTGATTGGATCACGGTTAAGAATTATTAACTTATACACAAGTTGTATTTCTAATATCCGATGAAAAAACAATTATTAAAACTTCTTTAAACACATCAAATTCGTGAAGCAGCTTACCTCAGGTAGGGTGCGTTAGGGTTGCTAATACCTTTCCTAACCACAACCAGTCCCTTACCCTTGAATCTCTGACAAGACCAGTACATCCGGTTTCCTAGTAGCCTTCAATAAATTACTAGGTGGCGACTCCAACGAACCAATCAATCAAAGCAAAACGACAACGATAAAAATCGCCAGCCGATGCCGCGCGGATTTTCTGACGTGCAACACCGACGAATTTATATCTGTCGGTACATTGTCGGCAGGTCAATTTTACCGACAAAATTCCTGACGGACCGCGGGAATTTTAAAGGGTTGTGCATTAAATGTATCTCTGATCGAGTCATATTGCCGATGGATTTACCGACGGACCACGAAAAATATGGAGGGTCATTAAAAAATTTGGTACGAAATTCAAAATTTACCGATGGATTTTTAATACCTCACCGACAGAATAAATTAAAATAATAATTAATTTTATATCCGTCCGTGAATCCATTGGTAAAACTGGCATTTAAGTTCCCCCGACCGCCTCTTCCGTTCATTTTTTCTTCTCCTTAGTTTTTCACTGATTCTTTTCCTCTCCGTTCTTCACTCCGTTCTTCAAAGGTTTCACCAACGATCTCTAGCATCTTTTCTCGTGAATCTCCATCAGTTTAAAAGGTTTGTATTTCTTCTATTTCATTTTACTTTAATGGTTTTTTTTTGCTATTTTTTTTGTTTTGGTGTATTTTTTGTAATGTAGATAAAGTCTATAGTTTTTTTTGCATAATTCATTGCTAAAGTCTATAGTTTTTTTTTGAATTTATTGAATATTTTTTATTGTTGTATTGGCATAATTATTATTAGTTAATTTGTTGAATATTTATTGTTAATGTTGAATTTACCATAGAATTAGTAATTGAATATGTTGGAATAATGATTAATTTTACTCTATTATTGCATGATTTGTGTTTAATTTTTTCCATTTATTTTGATTGTTATTCTAGAGTTTTTTTAATTTATTGTTTTGTTGTATTGGCATAATTATTGAATAATTTGTTGAATTGTAATTCTTAATGTTGAATTTACCTTAGGATTAGTAATTGAATATGTTGGAATAATTATTAATTTTACTCTATTATTGCATGCTTTGTGTTTAATTTTTTCCATTCATTTTGATTGTTATTCTAGAGTTTTTTTTATTTTAAATTTATTGTTTTGTTGTATTGGCATAATTATTGAATAATTTGTTGAATTGTAATTCTTAATGTTGAATTTACCTTAGGATTAGTAATTGAATATATTGGAATAATTAGTATAGATTGGGTAAATTGGTTGTGGCTATTGTTAATATGTGCAGGTTTGTGGATTTGGGTAGTATCCAGTATAGGGGAGGTGCTGTCGAATTTTTTTTTAACATTTGAATTTAATTATATAATTATTTGTATAAAATTATGTAGATGCGTAGAACAAAAACTAGAGCTGGTCTCTCACGTATGGTCGCAGCTAGTTCGTCTAGCAGCGAGGATGATATTTCCTTAGGTGCCTCTCAAGAAGAGGCACCTACACCACCTGCGCCGTCAACCGATGCTGCCTCTTCCAGCACTACTTCACAGCGCAGAGGCGACGTGCCTTCGCAGCAGAATCAATTTACTCGCAAGTACGAGGCACAATGGAAGGATGACCTTTCAATGTAAGTTTGTTAAGGTTTTAGTTTTTTTTTTAAAAAATTACAACATAATGAAGTAATCACTATTGGATTTATTTCATTTATTTTCAGGTTCACAAACATTGAAGCCGCCTGAGTAATATCATCGGCGTTTAAATCGTCGATGGAGATTCCATTGTTTCAATGGAGTCAGATATCCAAGCATCCTGAATGGATGCCTCAAATCAATGCATGGTTTAACAGGTTTAAGGTTGGTATTAATTTATAATTTTCAGCTTATTAATATAATTGTAAATAAATTATTATTTTTATTTAAAATTATTTATTTATACACAGTACAAATTCTGCTGGGACAATGAGCATAACACTGTTGTGAGGAGGGTGTGGGAAAATCACGCGGCAACTAGGTAAGATCGAAAACAATACAAGATTTTTTTTAGACAAAAATTTATGTTTTGAAATGTAATTTTTGGTTGCGTGAAGTAGGTTGCGTGATTTTTGGTATTAAACACAAAAAAAGGCAAAAAAAACCGCGAGTGATAGGGGTTTTTAAGGCTGGAATGATGTTGCGGTTTGGAGGGATTTCAAACCGATATACATCTCGGAAGATATATGGCCGCACTATCTTGAGCACGTGACGTCTGAGCGGTTCACACGACGCTCACAGTCCGGTGCTGGCAACCGGAATCGGCCAATTCATGGCGAAGTGACAACTCACACTGGCGGCTCCATTTTGTTTGCTGCACATGCGAAACGGATGGTAAGATTAATTTAAATGAAATATATCATTAAATTTAGTTGTTGTTAATATATCTTTTTTCATTATAGGCTGCGTCTCTTGGACGTGAGCCGAGCCCGATGGAGCTGTTTGTGGAGACGCACGTGCGGAGTCAAGACCGCCAAAAGGGGGTGCAACAGTTCGTTGATAACCGTGCTCAACATTTCGTGGTATGTTTGTTCAACCATTTTATTTTGTAAGTTATTATGTTTATTGAATTGAATATGGTGATTACTTTTTTTTTTTTCAGGAGACCTATAATAATCGGTTGAGGGAGAGATACGGGGATGATATTTTGACCCATCCAGAATTCGATCCGTATTTGTGGATGGAGGTTGGCTCGTCAGGTGGACCCGATAAAAATCGGGTTTACGGGCTCTCCAACACTACGGCCGACAACTTGCGGTCGACCCATAGTGTTTCAACCGTTGGGAGCTCCCAATCAATATCGAGCTCCCAATCTAAGGAGTTCATGGCCTTGCAGCAACACACGGCTCAGCTCACCGAGAAATACGACCACCTATCAGCGGAGTACGCACAACTTAAAGCGTCTCATGCACAACAAAGAGTGGAGTCTGAGCAAATCAAAGCGTCTCAAGCACAACAAAAAGCCGAGTATGAACAACAAAAAGTGGCTTATGAACAGCTTCGCGAAATGGTTATGAACATGGCAAATAGTGGAACATGTGCGCCTAATCTCTTTTGGTCGTATAACCACCAGCCTCCTCCAGGATCTCCTCCTCCTCCTCCAGCTCCACATTTATATTAATTTGTAATAAACATTATTTACATTTAAAACTTCATTTAATATTTTTTTTGAAACATATTCAATTTGTAATGAATATTATTTAACTTTTTTTTTTATGTTTAATATAAATTTTATTTGCATAATTGGTTTGTATTACAATTAATTTATATAGTTTTATATTATATATCCTAAATAATTTTTTAAAAGAAAATTTAGAAAAAAACTATTACCAAGGATTTTAACGACGGATTCATTCGGTCGGTATTTTAAACACTCACCGACAGACTTACTGACGGAATTAATCCATCGGCATTTAACAGTAGCTGCCACACGTACCAACGAATTTATAGACGGATATATTCGGTCGGTATTTCATACACTCACCGACAGCTTTACCGACGGTTAGTGTTCGTCGGTAAATCACAATATCACCGACGGAATACAAATCCGTCGGTATATTTCAAGCGGGAATCTTTTTTTTTGGCGCGCAAATTCCGTCTGTAAAACCATCGGCAAATGGTTTTTTTGTTTTGCCGACTGATATAAAGATGGAATGGGGAATCACCGACGAAAGGAAAGTTGACGGACGTTATCCGTCGGTGATGACGTCGGTAAAAAAATCACCAACGAACTTCTAATCACACACCAACGGAATTTGTTCATCGGTAAAACTGTGAAATCTTGTAGTGGCTGATTAGGGAGACAAAAAGGATAATGCTTAATAGTTCAGGGCAAAAAAGATCAATTTTAAACTTTGAAGACTAACTTAAACTAACCCTATATAGTTGGGAGATTTACTTGTAGTTACCTCTTGTCATGTTTTTGCTTACATATGTTTTGGACGGACTTGACGCCAAATGGGAGAATATAGTGCCTTTGTTTGTTCTGCTCAAATTTTATGTCGGGAAAACCGAGTGTTCAATTGCATCTAGAAAGTGAAATAGTGAAACCTTGTTGTGTGATCTATAAATTGGTATGCTGCTTTCATTTCTTCGGCACTGTCAAATACAAGGAAACCGGCTGTCCCCTCCTGTTCAGAGCTTTGCGATGACCGAAGAAAATCAACAGATCAAGTCCCCTCAAGAACCACCTGCTGATCAAGCAGAACCACCCTTGCCAAGTAAGTATAACGAAAAATCATTTTTTGATGTTTTGTTGTTTGTAAGAAGTACCATCACGTGATTCTGGCGATCACGATCGAAGGCAGAGATCCAAAAATATTATTCCATCGAGGACTTGAAGGTTCTTAATTTTATATGATCCGACCATTCGGGTCCTGATTTTAACAATTATAGTTTCTCTCGAAAAACAAGGGAAAGGGATGGTATACCTAAGATTCTATCAGTAATTCAAAACCATTATATTCGGATAATCTTAAACATTAGTTTCCTAGCAGTAATATTTTTAGTTTGCTAACAACTATGGCATGTTTTAACTTTCTTTTCTTTTCTTTTCTTTTTTCCTTACACACGATTATGACATCTATATTTTCCATTTATGAATGCTTTGGTTTGGACAAGTTTTAGGAATGTACGGGCTGGGGTCAAATCCTGCTGCAAAAACAACATGGCCTGAGTTAGTTGGCCTAACAGCGGAAGAAGCTGAAAGAAAGATAAAGGAGGAGAAGCCAGGCGCTCAAATTCAAGTCGTTCAACCTGATTGCTTTGTGACCATGGATTTTCGACAGAATAGAGTACGATTACACGTTGACTCATTCGGCAAAATCGAGAGAGCTCCTAGAATTGGTTAATCTTGCTTTTGTGTTAATTGAGAATGTACCGAGTATGTAAGTCTATCTTGGATTGGCTATGTGGTTTACCATGTGTTTGTAATAAGTACGTAAATTTGCGTGTGAATGTTGTGTGATATCATTTTCTTCTCTTTTCATATCATTCACTATAGGTTGTCTTGAATAGGGCAAAGCACACAAGTCATAAAATTTATGGGGTCCAAAAATGTCGGCATAATTGTTCAATGATTATAAGTAGGAAGTCTTGTTTCTTAAATCTCAGGGTCTCTTAAACTGAACTTGCTTGGATCAACTGAAAGAAAATGATAAAGAAATAGAGGAATCTTGCAAACTTTTGTCAGTGAGTGGAATGGGATTGTTATCAAGGAGGGATTTTTCATCTCTGAAGTTTCTGTATGTATAGAATGTATTCCCACTTCCAAGCAGGAATTTCAAGAGAACCTGAAATTCAATTAAATGGTGCCCATCAAGCCCAGTTCCACATTAAGCGCAAATGGAAGCAACACAAGATCAAGAAAGATAGAACAACAAGCAACCTAAAATTATGTCGAATATGGTCACACCACAAACTTTGATTTGAAATTTTATTACTAAATATTTCATCATATAAATACTTTGATCAGAACTCTCTATTATAGCTCTTTTAAGTTGCTTATATAATAAAATACTAGTCGCCAATGGCCAAGAACCAACTTGAATCGGTTCTTTAACAGACAGAGTCTTGGTAGTTGGCAGATTAATTCAGATAACTTGTTGGACTACTTCCAAATATAACTATGAATGTCTTTTAAACATTACCTCCTGCTTCATGATTTGTTACCATGTTTGCTTTCTCATGTGATACATCAATATAAACAAAAGGGAGAGACACCGTGTTATGCATTTTATTTAATTTGCATCATTGTTTTGCAGGTGATCTTTCATGTACATCTCCTAAAGGCAGTTTACTACATAGTTTTTTTTAATAAAAAAACCCACTCATAAGGTAATGTATTGGATGCAGGAACTCCTCTGATTCACCAAATAGATCTTACATGAGTTCTTGATAAGTTCCTTGAAGAAAAGCAAGAATTAACGGCCACCTGAAAGGAGGGACACTGCAACCGAGGACGAATGTGCAAATGCCTTATCCATAAAAGAAGGATAAGAATCGGCAAACTCATCAAAACCTTCACGATGTGAAAATGTTAGGCCACTTGCAGAAAGACGAAGTGGTGAAATGTCAGGCAGAGGAACATCCCCCTCTAAGAACTGCACTACTTGGCGCATGCTTGGCCTTGCTGCAGGCTCAGAATGAGAGCACATCAAACCAAGTTTCAATACCAATTCCATTTCCTCTGCAATATATTCTGTACCCAAATTGGGATCCCTTGCCTCCAGAATTTCACCTCCAAGCCATCGACTAAACACCCAATCAACCAAGATTATATCCTCAGTTGGCTGTATTGGCCTTCTACCAGATGCAACCTCAAGCAGGAAGGCCCCAAAAGCGAACACATCAGTGCTTGTCGTGGCCTTTCCAGTTCGTGCATGCTCAGGTGCGAGATACCCAAGAGTTCCGACAACGTGGGTCGTTTGAGGATCTGTTCCATGGTCATACAATCTTGCAAGGCCAAAATCCCCTAATCTTCCATTCAATTCACCATCTAGCAAGACATTACTAGCCTTGACATCTCTATGAATCACAACTTGCTCCCATTCTTCATGGAGATATAATAGCCCTGAAGCTACGCCTTTGATGACTCTAAATCTTTGGCTCCAATTGAGGGCGACTGTTGGTTGGTCATAGAGGTATTTGTCTAGACTTCCAGTAGGCATGTAGTCATATACCAAAAGTAGCTCTCCTTTACGCCGGCAGTACCCCAAGAGAGGGACTAAATTCCGATGACGAAGGCGACCAATGCTGACAATTTCCGCCACAAATTCCCTCATCCCCTGTCTTGATTCATGAGACACCCTTTTCACTGCAATCTGAATCTTAGAGGTTGGCAAGACACCTTTGTAGACTCTACCAAATCCACCACTACCCAACAGCTCCTCGTCTCTAAATCCTTTGGTGGCAGTATAAAGATCTTTGAATTTAAATCGGTGAGGCCCATAGTCAAGCTCCCAATCTTCTAGCACTTCTGCAAACTTCCTTGTCCTTCGTATGGCATAAGATATACTCGAGACTGCTACTAAAACCAAACTTAAACAAAGCACAGGCAGTCCAATGGTTAAGAATTTGGATGTCTTCTTTGGTCCTACCCGAGGAAGTTTAGGAAGACGAGAGATATTTAGTGCTTCAGCTAGGCCATTCATCCTGAAGCTCCAACCCAACACATACTGGGACGCGAAAACAGAACCGGTGGATGATGAGAATCCGATATACATAATACTGTTTAAGATTGGCGACAAATCACGAGACAAAGTCAAAAGTGGTCTACTGGGTTTATCAACATCAATCGGAGCTATAGTGACATTCATTTGCTTCTCCATGCCATCATATTCCATCCAATCTTGCATTGGATGGCCACTAATTAGTGTCAAGTTTGTGAGCTTACCATTAAGTTGAGAATAATATCCAGCTGAAGCACATCGTTCAGACTCTAAACCATTAATATCAATCCCAGCATGGTTATCATTGATATCATTGAACCCGGTGCTGTATATCGTGTCGAGCTCCACAGTCTGCTTCCCATTGTTGGTGTTATTAAATAGACCAAGTGTAACAGTGTCAAATGTGCACGAGGTACACGCTTCGACAGGCTAGCCAAAACAGGGCCTAAAGGTGCTGGCAGCCATGCCAACAATGGGAGAAATCGGTAGTGCAGATTTATGCGGCTGTAGGTTCGTCAAAGGAAAATCGGCAGCGTAGATTGTTGACGAACATGGGCTTGACGATGGAATGTCCAAGCCAGGCAGGAAAACTCATCAGGGGCATAGGCTGACGAGAACAGGGGCTGTCGAGGAATTCGACAACGAAGGCCTGCATGCAGATGCGAATTCGGCAGCGCAGGAATTGGCAGCCTGCATGCGGATACGAATTCGGCAGCGCGCAGCAGCTTGTGCAAGTCAGGGGCTCAACTTGGCACGATTGAAAACTTGGATGAAGGACTGTCCAAGGCATACGAGTGACTCAATAGCTGACGAAGCAAGAGCTGGCAGATGGGCTGCCAGGTGAGCATGCATAAAGTGGGCTAGTGGCAGTCATGGTCTTCCTAGATCATGGGATCATGGGGCAAGACGTGGGTGAAGTGGCAGCCTCCTGGGGGCAGAACGTGGGAGCATAATTGGAGTGCTCTCCAAGCTGCTGAGATCATGGAGATCATGGGGGAGAAAGTGCCCCACTATGTCCTGAAAAATAGGAGATCATGGGTGAGCCTTGCAGCTCACATACTTGGCTATAAATAGTTGTTGATGCTCTTAGCATAGGCAGGATGTAGAGCACGAGAATAGAGAACATACGAGATATGGAATGTATAGAGAGAAAATAACGTGTGTAAGCTTGATTGTGTAGCATGCGAATTCTGTGCATAGCACACTCATTGTGTAATCCTTTGTTGACGACATAAATAAAGGTTGAGAGTTCTTCTTGTATTCTCGGTGTGCTTTGTGTTGTGCAATTCTTCTTGTGTATTCCGCTTGTCTTCTAACTTGGAAAAGTGGGGAAACCTCTCGGGTGAGGGAAACACTTAGTTACTAGGCAAACATGAGTGGAATTGGCGAGGGAAGGCTGAGTCTAGCGAGGGACTAGACTGCCGCACGAGTTTATTCGCGGAGCGAAAAATTACCCCTTGACAATTGGTATCAGAGCGCGGTTGTATTCTTAGTAGAACGACGAGACTGTTCTATGGACAGCAGATCGAAGGAGTGGTTTGTTGAAGCTATCGTTGGGATAGTTTGCGAAATTGATATCTGAAGCTTTATGCTAGTGGGTATGGAGACTATTCGGGAAAGGTTGCTTCGTCTAGAGGGCTGGATGGGCGAAATTACTGAGGAAGAAGATCGTTCAGTTCAAGATTGACTTGAGCTGGCTATGGAAATCGCTGAGAAGGCTGCTGAACAGTATGTAGAACTTGCGGCAAAGATGAGCCGAAAGTTGCAAGCTGTTGACGCAGAGTTGGCTGTCTTGAAGCAAGCAGTCGCAGATGCATCAGGGGGTGCAGGCTCTTCTAAGCCAAAGGTTTCAGAGCCGAAACCATTCGATGGGGTGCGGAGTTCCAAAGAGTTGGAAAACTTTTTATGGGACATGGAAAAGTACTTCAGCGTGGCAAAGATTCGGTTGGCTGAACAAGTTAACATCGCAGTGATGTATCTCACGGGAGATGCAAAATTATGGTGGCGGACAAGGTCCAAGGAGGATCTTAATGCTGGTAGGCCAAAAGTGGAGACATGGGAGATTCTGAAACGTGAGTTGAAAGAGCAATTTTTGCCCAACAACACGTCCTGGATTGCAAGGGAAGACTTGAAAAAGTTGCGGCAAGATGGGTCGGTAAGGGATTACGTGAAGAAATTTAGTTCTTTAATTCTGGATATTGATAATATGTCCGAGGAGGACAGAATGTTCAATTTTCTATCAGGACTTCAGCCGTGGGCACAGTTGGAGTTGCGTAGGCAGAAAGTTTCAGACTTGTCTTCGGCCATTTCGGCTGCCGATGGATTGGCAGATTTTGGAGCAGGTGCTAGCAAAGGGAATGCTGAAGCATCTTCTGATTCATACCCACTGATGGACAGGTATGAAATGAAAAAGAAGAAGAAAGGGCTTAGTGGAGGAGAACCTAAACAGGCTGATGGCAATGGGAAGTCAGAAGCCAAGGGTAAGGAAAAGGTCTCGAAATCAAGTTCGGGCTGTTTTATTTGTGAGGGGAAGCACTTCGCAAGGGACTGCCCGCTGAGAGCACAGCTTAGTGCTATTTCCGTGGAGAAAGATGGAGAAGGAACGACATACGTAAATCCTATACGTATGCTCAACACTAAGTGAAAGAGTTAGTGTGAAGGGGCCAGCCTAGTCGATGAGGACTTAGGCGTGGCCAAACTGCCTTGGGCAAGGCAGAATGAGAGGAGTTTCGTAACTTTGACGATGGACAGATCATAGTGACAAGAAGAGAATTCTAGGCGTGAGATTGCGCCAACGAAAAACACACTACATAGAATTTGGCAGCGATGGATAGCGGCAGCCTTGTATGGGCAGAGGCGAATTCGGCAGTGAGAGTTGATTGCTGTACGACGGATAAGTAAGCAATATTTAAATTTTATTACTTGCAAGTGGAATACAAAACAGTTGAGGAATTGTGGGTTCGTATGGGAGTTCATATGATTCTTTGATGGGGGTTTTTGTATGGCTGTATCTTGTGAAGAAAGGGGCGGATTCCTTGGGTGCTAGGTGTGGCATCTAAACTTTGCAAAACAGGCTTGCGAGTATGATGTGTTTGACATTTGTGGAAAACTAACGAGCCAAAACAGAATGTGTCACAGCTTGGTTTTGAAACAGGTTGAAGAAATTCGGTGTACGGAATTGTTGTTGAATGTAGACAAAGCTAAGAGGTTTCATGGGGAGAAACATGGAGTGTGATGAGATCATGGAGATCATGGGGGAGAAAGTGCCCCATTATGTCCTGAAAAATAGGAGATCATGGGTGAGCCTTGCAGCTCACATACTTGGCTATAAATAGTTGTTGATGCTCTTAGCATAGGCAGGATGTAGAGCACGAGAATAGAGAGCATACGAGATAGGGAATGCATAGAGAGAAAATAACGTGTGTAAGCTTGATTGTGTAGCATGCGAATTCTGTGCATAGCACACTCCTTGTGTAATCCTTTGTTGACGAGATAAATAAAGGTTGAGAGTTCTTCTTGTATTCTCGATGTGCTTTGTGTTGTGCAATTCTTCTTGTGTATTCCGCTTGTCTTCTAACTTGGGAAAGTGGGGAAACCTCTCGGGTGAGGGAAACACTTAGTTACTAGGCAAACACGAGTGGAATTGGCGAGGGAAGGCTGAGTCTAGCGAGGGACTAGGCTGCCGCACGGGTTTATTCGCGGAGCGAAAAATTACCCCGTGACACCAAGGTTCTGGTTTGGAAGAGCTCCTGGGAGACCTCTTGTGGGTGCAATGACAAAGGCAATACCACGGCCACCAAAAGTTGCATATTCAGGTATGATAGCGAAAACAAAGGTAGTGGAGAAGGTGAAAACAGTGCTATTTATAGAGTTCTTGAAGGTTACGGGGTTTGGATAGAAGGCGTGACCCATTCGGTTGTAGGTTTCATTGGTTAGCCTTAAAAGGCCATTGGAGGTTAACTCAGCTAAGCCGTCAAGGCTTAGATTTGTGGATCGGAAGCCAGAGAAGGTGAAGTTGAGATCTGGAGAGGCTGCTATTGCTAAGCTAACCAAGACACGCACCATTAAGACAATCCTGAATAACATTGCAACTGTATTTGTGTCTACCGACCAGTTTATTGTTCGTCCAAGAGTTAATGTTTCTTAATGAGAGAGCCAATTAGTCAAACAATGAGGAGAATCTTTGCATTCAATGGTTGAGATAATCTAACTTGTCAAACTTTCAGGTTGATGTGAAAGCACAACCCTAACTTGTCAATTTCGGCAACTCTTCCGTGAAATTTCACGGTTAGGCATGGTTTTGAGCGTAGTTATTGAATGATCGGCTCGGCGGGTTGATTCAAAAGTTAGATTGATTTAGATTTGTTAAAAAATTGATCGGTGCAACAATTCAATCAAATTTGGTCGATTTGGGCAACTCAGGTGACCCTGTCGACCTGGGTGAGACCCAGGCGAGACCCGGTGTTTTTTGTTTTTCAAATGCGGGATTTGAAATCCATTAGTATATATACTTTATGTTCACAAGAAAAAAGTTATCTTTTTTAAATGTGGGATTTGAAACCCTTTAATATATATACTCCATGTTCCCAAGAAAAAAAATTATATTTTTTCAATGTGGGATAAAAAAATTTTGGCTTAAATACTTTAACTTAAAAGCTTAACGTAATATCTTTTTAACGTAGGATAAAAAACTTTTTAAAATATTCTTTTACACTTTATTATTTACAATATATTTAACTTATATTTAAATAAAATTTTTCATATAAAATATTAAAATTTTAATGTTTTTTAATTTTTTCAAGTTAATCCGGATTGATCGGGTTGACCCATAAAACCCGAGACCCGGCTTCTTGGCTGGGCCAACCCCTTGCCTGGTTTAATAACTATGGTTTTGAGTTGCAGTTGAATAATTTTTTTAATTAAATTTAAAGTTTTAAAAAAAAATTAATTTTTTTTGTATTTTTATATTAATTTTTTTAGTATTTTTATATGTGAAAGTGAAAATTTTTTTAAAATAAAAAATATTTTAATATATTTATAAGTAAAAAAACTTTAAAAAATATTCTCAACTTCCCACCATCACAATAAGGTTGCTCTAAAGTCTAATCCTTGTCACCCCCCCAACCCCCACCCCCCCCGGCGCATCTAAGAGCCTAAAACCTCCTTGAAAAAAAATGCTAATTTCATTAGCTTTAGGTGTGAATAGCTATTTGCCCGGGATACACTAGGTGTGAGATAAATCAATTCCAACTCATCGCAAAAACTAAGATACTAATCCCTTCTTTGGTGTTGCGTTCTAAACAAGAGTTGGCAAAATTTAAAATTTTATTTTTTATTTAAAATTATTTTTCATATATTTTTGAATCATTTTAATATACTGATATATAAAAAAAATATATTATTTTTATGTATTCCAAGTAAAAAACACTTTAAAAAATAACTATTATCACACTTCTAAACACCATTTAAAAAAATATTATAGAAAACTCAAGTATAATAATCTATAATTCATCTTACAAAGAAACAAATATCCGTGAAACCTACAAAGAGAACCCGCCTCTTGTGTAACACAACAACATGTGGCATTTCTTCTTTTAATAAAGTAAAGAAAAGTTGAGATAGAAAAATAGACTATGAGGGTGTTTGAGAGTGTAATAACGGTTGTTTTTCAAAGTGTATTTCACTTGAAAAAAGCATCAAAATAATTTTTTTAATTTATTTTTGACATCAACACATCAAAACGATCCAAAAACACAAAAAAATAATTTGAAACAAAAATAATTTTTATATTTTAACGAAAAGCATATTGAAACTCACTCCTAAACGGTGCCTACAAGGTGAAGCACCTAGAGAAAAAGAAGTAGTCATGGTATTTGGTGACTTGATATGGAAAGTCTAGAGAGTTGGTAACCGGCAGTAGGTAGTGCCCAATAAGCCAAATAACCGATAATTATGATAGTAGTAGATGGTGCCTAATAAATCTAGTGATCAGTAGTTATGGTAGTATCAAGTGGTGCCTAGTAAACCAAGTAGTTGGTAGTTGGCACCTGCAAAAGGTCCCCGATTATGAACGTGGGGACTCTCTAATGGGTTAGTAACTTTGTAGAGAGAAAAAGTGCAATGATATTTTAGAGAGATAGACTCTGAAAATATGTATGCTAAAAATGTTAAGAATGAAGAGATTGAGAACCTTTGACTTGAAGGATTCATAATGTATTTATAGCTCATAAATCTTGTTCTTTTATGGAAAGGAGGGGTTAAAGTTTAATTTCAGCATTGTGATATTTTGAGTTGTATTCTACTTAAAATAATACGTACTAGATCAATATAAAATACTAAGGGACTCGTGTGGAATCCCGAAAAAATCCTTGGAAGGTGTTGGACTCGAGTCCATTTGAAGTGAGAAATGGATTCAGGCACACTGTTTGGACCCAAACATGTTGGGTTCGAGAAGTGCTCTCGATCCCGAGCATGTTGGGCTTGGATGCATGCCTAAGTCTAAGGGGGTGCTGAGGTGCCTAACCCCTCTATTAGGCGCTGGGTGTATACCCAGCACCTACTGGGCATGACAACATGCACAGTAGGATGGGCGTGTGCCCATCACAAAATGGGCTCGAGCATGTTGTTTGGGCCCATGCACTTATAGCTAGTATGGGCTCAGACTGCCATACCCGAGCTTATGCTCCTTGAGCCCTTAAGCCCCAACTGTATTAGGCTCAAGCTTAGTAACTCGAGCCCAAGGTGCTAGGATTTTTAAGTTCACTAGTAGAATATTTCTTACTTGAGATCTAATTTCATTGTGACCTTTTTGGAAGAAAGAAGTTCTATCATCCCATTATTGCATCTTTTTACTCAAAATATACGACATGTACTAAGTGACATGTACCTAGCTTTTTTTTTTCCTTTCAAAAACAAAAATATTTATTTCATTTCATTATGCAATAAAAAAGTTAAAAGACTAAAAAGCCATAAACCCTAGAAAAAATCAATTTTAAAAAATAACAAAAAAAAAAAACAAATCGCGTAAACTTAGGTAAACAGGCCAAACCTACGATCAAATTTTTATTTGGTTGTTTTTTATAGGTCAAAACCGAACCGAACCGAAAATGATTACCCTTAATAATAACAAAGATTCATCTATTGCAAATATAGGTGTATGAGATGATTTAGTGTAGATTTAAAAGCTTAAGTGGAGAACGCTTTTTAGAGATTGGAGGAGAAATCTATTAATCTTTTTATTTGATTTATTATCCAATGTGGTAATGTCTTGTGAGGTTAAGGATAAATTGATATAGAAGCCAAACTTTATTGGGATGTATACTGTCAAGTCAATGTGTGGGCTCTTATCATCTCCTCCTCAATATGGTACTTGTTTTTTCTTTCAATGGTCTATGAAAAGGTTTAGTCCTTCCTAAAGTCGATGTTTTTTTGTTGGTTGGCTATTCTTAATAGAATCAACACCATATGAGTTTTAGCCAAAAAAAGGCATTATTGAAGTTGAGGATGCATTTTGTCCAATATGTTTCCTATATGAAGAGTGAGTGGCACATCTCCTTATTCATTGTCAAAACCACTAGAAAATTTGGTCTAGATTCATGGAATGGTGGGTTTTATCCTGGTGTTGTCCAAGTAGTTTATCAGCTTTTCTTTACCAATGGGAAGTTATGATTGAAGTAAAATTTCAAAGGAAGGTATAATTTATGTTTTTTTTTTTTGGTGATTATATGGTCTTTATAGCTCATTCGTAATGACCTGATCTTTAATGAAAAAAAAAAGCCAGATTATGATACTTTGCTTCTTCTTATCTTAATGTGTGGTTAATATCTATTTTTTCTAATTTTTCATATAATGTCCTAGATTTGCTTATATCTGCTGATGGGTTGGTTTGATGGACTAATCTTAAAAGTGTTAGACTTCTTATTAGATGGTCTTCACGGGCAAATCAATGGCTAAAATGGAATGTGGATGGATCTTCCACTAGAAAACGCAACAAAATAAAAGAAGGAGAACATATCATATGCTCCATATTGAATTTTAAAAGAATCTAAACCTAGTAGGGGTAGTTGGCCAAGCACTCAGCCTGACTTGCGCTATGTCTAGTAGTGACCAGTCTCGCTTTTTTCATTTTTTATTAAAATGTTTTGTAAATTTTTTAGCTAATATCCACCCTTTTATGTATTTTAAGTTTCTATAATTTCTTTTTTCAATTTAAATTAATACCTCATCTCTTTTATTTTTTAAATTATTCCGTTGATTTTTTTAAATATAGTTATTTTTTCAATGATTTTATATTTTTATAATGTTTCACCTAGCCTGTTGTGATTTATATTTATATTTTATTTTATTTTATATGTGATACAAATAATAATACGTATTTTATTTTTTAAATGTACAGACATCAAAAAGTTTTTATTTTTTTTCCTTAACAAGTAATGCTACATAGTTTTTTTTTATTATTATTAATGTGGATTACCAAGCCAACTTGTATGTACCTCAACTAATTTTATGGACCCTGAAGTTAATAATTATATAAGTTTTTAGTGACTCTAAAGTTTATAAGACTTAAACTGGTAATTTCTAGAAAATAAATTTATAATCTAATTAGTTATGCTACACCTCAGAGTTAATAATGCTGTCTTGACAGTAAAGGTGATGTATTAATAATAGGTACTCAATTGTTTATTTATCCTGTACGGGCTTGCAACTAGGTCAATGTTTAAATGTAGAATAGGTACTCAATTGTAGGTCTTCTTCAGCCTGCTACTCTTATAAAATTGTTGGCATTTTCTAGATTGCATTAATTATTAACAGAAAATCTAAAATGTGTGAGAAAACAAATGTGTTGGTACTGTGGATCAAGACTCTCCACATTATGGACTCGCAAAGTTGCTCATCGCGCCTCTCTATATATCTCCTCGGCTGTGGGGTGATTTTGTCTTGGCCATAATAAACTCCATGCCTCTTTATCTTTCCGGTTGTGGGTTGATTTTTTCTTGGCTGCGATATGTTTCAGGTTTGGGGACTTTCGTCTGGGCATCCGTTGGTTCTTCAAGCTCTATTAGCGCTTGGGTCCAGTTGGCTCAAAGGAGTCGTCGCGTCTTATTCTCTTGCTTTTCTCATGGTTTTGATTAGTGATGGCAATTTAATTCAAATATGATGGGTTCCTACACAATCCAAATAAATGTGTGTTTTATGGATATTTATCTTATTTGAAGAGGATATATGAATATTATTAAATTCAAAATTTATTTAATATATATTTATATTATATAGATATATTTATAAAATATTTAGATTTTTTAATATAATATAACATATACATATTTTAATTTTGATAAAACATATACACGTGTTTGTGTATAATAGTGTGTGTATATATAATATTTATAATTTTATCTTGGTTTTTCTTTCATACCTCTCTAAGGTCTTATGCTTTTATTTTTTTTGTTAATTTAATTCTCTGTAATTGTTTCTCCTGGTGCTTTTTTGCCCCCACCTTCTGTTCCTTATTTATTTATTTATTACTAAATACACCCAAAAACTAGCAGAAAAGCCCTATATTACAAATAAAATAAAAAAAAACTACCCCAAAAAATAAAAATAAAAGCCCAACATCATAATGATCAGGCACATATGAGCTGAGCCAAGACAACAACTTTGTGGCTTCATATTATCCATAACATTACCGGGAGTGAGTTTTTTTACTATAGCTATATACATAGTTTTGTTTATTGTGAATGGGTATAGTGAAATTAATTATTTATCCTTGGGGGGGGGGGGGGGGGGGGGGGGGGGGGGAGTCTTGAGCTTAGGGGTGTTTTAGTCTTTTTCACTAGTTTACCGGCCATTAAAAACTTGCTTGAGGATATCTAGGTCTTTTTTATTTTTTTTGCACAGTAAAAATATTCTTACCCCTGTAGTCAACAAAATTTAGAATAGTTGACCATGAGCTTTTTTAACTTTTCATAAATTTTTAAACAATAAAAATACTTATTTACATTCAAATATTGTTGAGCTGTTGGACACTTTTTTTTTTTTTTGTTTTTCCAATATTCATGTATAGTAAAAGCGCATTTTTGGCATTAGATAAGACAAAAATTTAAGTTTGCATTTGGGGGTATTTTTATACTTTCACGCGAGTTTTTAGTAATTATCAAGGTCATAGGGGTTTTGGTATTTTGATATTGACCTTTTTTATCTTTTAATTAGAAAAGTTATTGTCGCCTGCTCAGTAGGCATCAACAAGTGGGTGGTGTCTGCGTCATTCAAGTAATGAGTGTAACGTCACCTGGTATCTAAACTTGACCTTTCGTCATCTGCTTGGATGCGCCACCATGTTCTCTATCATATGGTGTGGTGCGTGACAACGTATGGTAGTTGGATTATCGTCGACGATCATTTCTTTTATTCTTTATTTTCTCTTTCCAGCCAAGTAAAGTGCATGATTGTCTCTTTTTTTTAATCAATTTGAGTCCTCATTCTTTTAGTTTATTATTTTGTTATTATTTCTTTTATAGAAGTTTTTTCTTTCTTCAATTTAGTTCTTCAATTACAATTTTTTATATGTTTTGTTTTTCATTTCGGTCTTTATTCTTTTGATTTTTGATTTTTTTTTCTTTGCTCTTTTGTTAAAGTTTATTTTGGCTTTCAATTTCATCTTTCAATCAAAGTTTTTCTTGTTTTTTTTTTTTTTTCAATTTGACCTTCATTCTTTTGATTGATTTTTCCTTTAGCTAAAGCTATTTTCAATTCAATTTAATTCTCCGATTGAAAATTTTTGTTTACCCTCTGATTTTTTATTTATTTTGCACTCTTTCTTTTTTAGATCCTTTTGTGTGATTAATTTTTTTTCTCTTGAATTTCATATTTCAATATTTGATTTGTTAGGAATTTGGTTTCTTATGATCTTAAATAATATTTCTAATGTGTTCATTTTTGCATAATATATGTTTTTAGGATGCGAGTTTATTCATTCAGTTTCATTTGTGTTTATTTTTTAGATCACATGTTTTTTTATGGTGTGAATTTATCTTTTATTAATTTAAATAAATAAGTTCAACGAACATATTTTGGTGAATATCTTATTTTGTGTGATTGAATATATTGATCTATATTTATTTCTCAATTTTTTTTAATTTCTCTTTTGGTTATTGTTAATGATTTTTTTCCATTTATTTACATAGATAGTTATCGATTTATTTAATTAGATGGTTACATAAACTTCTCGATTTGCATTTTGATTTTTTTTTTAATATAAAAAACATATCGAAGTAACTTTACACTTGATATTTTTTTAGAAAAAAAATTTATAACCCTAACAGATTGCGAGTTACACACACACACACACACATGAGAGGTTACATGTTATTTAAAGCCCACAAGGCAGGCATATCCATAGTTATCAAACATGATCTGGGGTTTGACCCGACTAAGGGGCCGGGTCCTGGGTTTCACGGGTCAACCCGGATCAACTCGGAAAATTAAAAAATATATTTAAAGTTTTAATATTTCATATGAAAAAATTAAAAAAATTTCCTGTGAATATAGGTTATACATGTTGTCAATAATGAAGTTTAAAAGAATATTTTAAGAAGTTTTTTATCCCACATTAAAAAGATACTATGTTATCCTTTTAAGTTAAAGTATTTAAATCAAAAAAGTTTTTTTATCGCATATTAAAAAATATAACTTTTTCTTATGAACATAGAATATATATATTAAAGGGTTTCAAATCCCACATTGAAAAGATATTATGTTATCCTTTTAAGTTGAAGTATTTAAATCAAAAAGTTTTTTATCCCACATTGAAAACACATAATTTTTTTCTTATGAACATAGAGTATATATACGAAAGAACTTCAAATTTCACATTGAAAAAATAACTTTTTTGTTAGAAACATAGAGTGTATATATATTAAAAGGTTTCAAATTTCACATTGAAAAAACATATTTTTTTTTTAACATAGAGTATATATACGAAAGGACTTCAAATCCTACATTGAAAAAATAATTTTTTTCTTGGAAACATAGAGTGTATATACTAAAGGGTTTCAAATCCCACATTAAAAAAACATAACTTTTTTTTTTGTGAATATAAAGTATATATATAAAAGGGCTTCAAATTACACATTGAAAAAATAAATTTTTTTTTAGGAACATAGAATATATATATATATATATATATATATATATATATATATATATATATATATATATACTAAAGGGTTTCAAATCTCATATTGAAAAAATAAAATATTTTTTTAATATTTATATAGTGTACTTTAAAAAGTGTTAATAACCAACTAAAAAAATATGAAAAAAGAGGGGTATAGGAGAAAAACCATATTTGAAAAAAAAAAGGTCATGTCTGGGTTTGCCCAGGTCGCCCGGGTCATGGGTCAACCCGCCGGGTCGACCAGGTTTTGCACCGGTTGATCTTTTAACAAACCAAGACCGGTCCAGCCATCGGGTTAACCGGATCCTGGACTGACCCACTGGGTTGGTCCCGGTTTAATAACTGTGGGCATATCACAAAGGAATTAATCCATCTACTTCATAGTCGTTCCAAGTAGGTAAGATATATAACAGTTTGGTAAAGCGTGGTTGCAAGATAGATTGTCAAAATAAATTATGCTTCAAGTCGTGCCAGACTAAGAAAACAAAAGAGTAAGTTTATGAATTAAAACTGTTGTTCATTATAGATGCCAAAGGGTAGCAACAAAAGTAGCAAATAATATAAAATAAAAGGTATATTTACATGGAGAGCTGGAGCTAATAATGGTAAGCTATCGAGTGTCTCTCTCCCATAATCATGGTATGTGATTGGGATTCTTGCAAGGGCTTCAGTTCGATGTGAAAATTGGAGGTAAAATTGGACATGTTCTCTATGGAGGAGTCACGCTCTCAAACTGATTGCACCCTCTAATGTTGAGCTGTACCACGCTGTTCACCCCGTCTTCTCCCTTGATTACTTCGCAGCACTGTCTACGTGGTGCCTGATAGTTCAATTATTTTTCAAACGTGTTAGACACTAATGGTTTTACAGATCCATCAAAGATATCAAACAGCCGATGTTTACTATGCATCAATACAAAAATATTCAACCCATCTTTTCATATTTCCAGCACCAATTGCGCATAAATTGATGAGTGGCGTATAAAAAAATATTGACATGCTGTTTTTTCATGGTTTGAACGTTTGTGCGTCCAACATTCCTTAGAGGGGGTCCACGTTGCAAAGCTAATTAGATTTTGCTATGTTTGCTAAGGTGTTAAATTTGTTTCGAGAATGAGTGATACAGTCAAGGCCTTCCGACCAGTAACCAACCAAATTACGTAACACTTTCCTACCTTAAATTAAGGCTATCGGACTTGAAAATTTTGACCTAACAGGCCCACCAAATCTTCTGTAGCCTAACAGATTGGAAGCCATTTGATTTGGGTTTTTAGTTTTAAAGTTTTTGAAGGAATGCTAAAAGAGAAAAGTAGCTCACCAAATTCCAAATGTCAGGTTTCAACGATGTAGAAGTTGTGACATTGACTAACTTGACGGCCAAAACTGGAGCATACTCCGGTAGGTCGCAAACTTGACCAAACTCTTGCAGAGACCTTTTATACGTGGTCAATGTACCATCCCCGACTCTTTCAACCCGATCCAAGAAATACACAACTGGTCTTAGACACGGATGTTGACTCATGGGTCGGGTGTTAAATGTGAACGGTCCATTGCTCCAACTCCTCCACGTCTGAAACGTTCTGAACGCGGATTCCAACTGCTTTGCCGTCATCAAAGAAGGATGTATCTGTATGGTGTAACCCCAAGATGCTGAAACAGACCAATTACGCGTCAAATCATAACAAAAACTATATTGTAAAGCCCGACCCGGATCCATTTTATAAGAAGATATTAACTTCTTGACTGAGTCAATGCGGTTCAGCTTTGGAAATATTGACTGGACGTAGTCTAGATGGTGCAAGGACACCAATGGCGCCAATGGGTGCGCTGCCAGTAAACCATATGGATCTCCTCTTATATCAACCTGTGAATTAATCATCATCCATTGCAACAGAAAACAATAAGAATTAATGGAAAAAGAAACGTATGGAAAATCAAGCTGTTACAAAATTTACTATTAGCACGGGATTGTATAGTTCTAGAGAGAAAAAATTTTAAAAAAATATATAAGAAACTAACCTGATGGAATCCGAGCTCTTTAGTAAGAGGAACTCCAATCTCACTCATGCAACCCTGAATTTTCTGATCAGAGCCGTAAAACGACGCGTACCGATCAATACAGCCATCCAAAACCCTGACGAGTTCTTTTGCTAGTGGATAACTAATAGCAAACCCACCACCACCGTATGCCATTGTATATGAATGTATCACATCTTGCTCAACACTCTCCGAATTGCCGCCGATGTAATACATTTGATTATGATCATATTTTGCTAATACCATTACCAAATTCTCTTTGAAAAATACTGTATCATCATCTCCCATCACGAACCATCTCACATTTTCCTCTCCTAATTCAAAGCTCTCCTTCACTATCCGCGCAATCCGTAGCGCTGACCGAGAGCCATACGAGCAGGTGTACTTGAACCGTGACGTGTCGGCTGAGACTTTGTACTCGGGTGAAGTTTCTGGCCACGTTCTATTCTCTGGAGGCTTCTGGTCGAGCCAGACATAGCCACGGGTGATGTTAGGCATCCACCATAGCTCAGTATAGTGCCTGCGTTTATTCCACGTCTTTGCGGAGCCACCAATGCCGAATAAAACGTGTGAAATATTTGTCTTCTCATAGAAATCACCAGAAACATTACCGTTTGTTATCTTCCTTTGATCAGAGATTAAACTCTTGTGGCATTCTGGGCAAGGTTGCCATTGAGATTGATTGAGGAAGGAGTAGAAGACGAGGGAGATTGAAATGAAGGTGCAAATAGCTATGGTTGCTTTTAGAAATAAAGAAAAGACATCACTTACTTTTAGCGTCGGCAAAACCAAGAATTTCCAAGCTTTGAAAGGATCTTGAATAGATGGTGTTGGAGATGGCATTTTTTCCCCTGAAAGGAAGAGTTTCAGAGAGATATATTGGTTTTTGATAAAGAAGAAAATAAGGAAGAGTTTTATGTAAAGTAGATTACGTACTTTAGTTTTTGTCGCCTTGAAGGTTTCCTTTTTAAAGGGGATTTTTTGAAGTGAAAATCAATGAATTAGTTGATCATGATAATAACACTTAAGAATCTTTCAAAGTTTTTTCTTTTCCTAACAAACAGAGAAGTGGCAGGCACATTTGTCTTTCCGAGGGTTAATACGTCAATTTGAGTAATTTAGGTACAGGAGATCTTCTTCAAAGGTAAATTAGGAAATTATCACACAAAATAAAAAAAACCTGATATTTACTAAATATTGTTATTTGATAAGATGTTACATTTCTAAATAGCCACATTTAATAATTGTCGCACTTCTTAAGTGTGATAAAGTGAAAATCTAAATATCTATGTCAACCGGTTGACTGGTTTGTAATGATCAGTGAAATTAGTTGACCGGTTCCAAAAATAATAAGAAAAATCTTAAAACTGCTAAAATCAGGGGATCTCGGCGAGATTTTTAATATCTAAAAATCTGATTATCCGCGTAGTGACATAGTGTCTATTATAGAAAAAACAACCTCCAGAAACTCATGTAAAAATTTAAGTGTGATCCAATTGTCGAATAAAAAATTATAGCTCTTTTGAGCCTTCAGTCTAGTCCAGTGTGACCATACCTTCTCTTGAGTCTAGACCTGTCCTATTAGTCCAAAAATACATATGTTAGGCCATCCACATAACATGTTTGGACAAATCTTTATTTAGTTATGACAAACACACCTGACTGTTTAAAATCACTCATTATCATAAGTTCAACTATATCATTAACATTGAAAAACATAGGACAATTACTATATCTTTTTGAAATTTTAATTGAAGTCTATTTTTGAGTCTATAAGTTAGACAACAATGTATGTTTTGACTCATAAAAAATTTTTAGAAGAAAAAGTTCATTAAATTATGGTTTTTGTGTGAAACAGCCTACCGATTCATATAATTGGATCCAACCAGTCCACTAGTTGGGCCAGATGATTGGAGTTTTACTCTGTCGTGTTTTTAAAGCACGATAAAGTGAAAATATATTATTTCGCTATGTTTTTTAAATGATGTTATTTTACCAAAATTTTAAAATATTGTGCTAATTTTAAAAAATTGTCCCTTTAGTGCATTTCAACCTTTTATTAGGATACTAATGAAGTGGATTTATGTAAGCTAAGTTGTGGTAATTAAGTTAGCTAAAAACAAATGGTTATTAATGTTTCAGGTTTGTTGCTAAAATTACATGAATTGTTCTTCAATAGCATTAACATAGTCTGACATTAATCCAAGTAGCTTCAACCATAATAAATCTAACAAAAAAAAAACCTTATTTTACGTTTGTCTCCAAACCTGTCTATGTTTGTTTCCAACATATAAATCTAACAAAAAACTTTTTTATATATATATATATATATGTTTTAATAATATAGAGAAAATAACTCTGTCTATGTTTGTTTCAACATATTTTTCTGTTCAGTAAATGTTTTTTTTTTTTAATATATCATAATAAATATATGAACATAAATTACACCTGCGAATTACATATACTTTATAAATTTATTTTTAACGACAAAACTATTATATCCAAGTTTAATGTGTGGATGGGATAATGGGAGCATTGGGTGCAAGGTTGTTAAAATCGTGATTTTAACACGGCACGGAAAGCCGCATGCAAACTCGGATCGTAAAAACGGATCGGAAAATCGTAAAAAAATCGTAAGGAATTTTAAAATACATTAAAAAAAAATTCATGCTTCAAATAAAAATTCATACATAGTTCAAGCACCTTAAAAATAATGCTTCAAATAAAAATTCATACATAGTTCAAACATCTTAAAATACATGGTTCAAATAAAAGTCATCCTGATACATAATTTAAAATAACTTTTCATTAACTAATAATTAACAAACTTAAAATAAACAATCTGCTGGTGTGTCATGTAAACTAAAATCAGCTTCATTCCCTTCATCTTCCTCATTATTCCTCAAGCATTCATCAATATCATTAGCATCAAGAGGATTATTAGTATCACTACTAGTACCAACACCAATATTATGAACATTAGTGCTACTACTAGTACCAACACCAATATCATCAATTTGAACATCCAAATCATCTTCAATACCATGACTCTCCATTTCAACATTATTAGGAATTTCTTCTTCATCACTTTCATCTTCATTACCATTTTGTCTTTGTGTTGCACTGGTAATAGTACCAAGAAAATCAAAGTTTGGATGTTTTTCTCCCTCGGTTATCCAATCATCATCAGATGAAAGATTATCTTCCATACCAAAATCATCAGCTTGCTTTTTGACTTGGTTATCATTCAATTTCAGATTGCACATTACAAATACCAAGTCATTCATTTTTTTCTGGTGCAAACGATTTCTTCGTTTTGTATGAACCTAAATAAACAATTCAAATTTATAAGATTTTTATCAAATATTTCAATATTTAAAATAAAAAACAAAAAAAACTCACCATTTCAAATGCACTCCAATTACGCTCACATCCAGATGAAGTACAAGTCAAGCTTAGAACTCGGATTGCAAACCTTTGTAATTCTGGACATTCATCCCCATAAGAATCCCACCATTGAGCTGGAGTTTTTTTATCTCTTGCTGTCTTGGCAGCGTCAATGCCAAACAACCCTTTTGCATCCTTGAATGATTCAAGTTGTAAGTCAATTTTGCACCTTTCATTTGCATTAGGCACCATCCTTTCTAAGCATTGATATAATCCAATTTTAATGTTGGCATTAACCTTAAAATTGGGATTATAATGATAATGAGGATTCAAATAATAAGCTGCTGCATGTAAAGGTCTATGGAGTTGAAGTTCCCATCTTGCATCAACAATATTCCATACAGGTATATAACTATATAAAAAAAAACAATAAAAATGTCATTACAATATAGGAATATCTCAATTGAAAAACATTCATATTAATAGATGACAACATTTGAAATATAAATTAGCAAGATATATACCTTTTTTTCACAGAACCAAAATTCACTTGTATCTTCTCTTTTGCTTCATCCATTGCTTTATATATAAAACCCATAGCTGGTTTCTCATCAGAATCAACTAATCGAAGAACTTTAATTAGAGGAAACGCTGCCTTAATACATATAGTAACATCATACCAAAATCTGCTATCCAAAACACAATTTTGAATTCGTTTCCCTTCTTCTATTCTTGCAAACCTACATGAATTCCACTGGTTGGAAGTAAACATAGTCATCAGCTGTATTTTATGATCATTCAAACATCCTAGAGTCAAATATGCAGTAGCAAACCGAGTGGCAGCAGGCCTAATCAAATCCCTTCCTTTCGTAAAGTGCCTTAGCATAGAAATAAGAATGGTTCTTGAATAAATATATGAGGTGATTCTCCTCCCCTTTGCAATAGTTACTTGATGAACCTCTAACTTCTTCTCAAAATCTTCTAATATCAAGTCAATACAATGGGCAGCACATGGTGTCCAAAACAAACTCTTTCTTTTTTTCATTAATAATTGTCCCGCTGCCTTATAATTTGCAGCATTATCGGTGACTACTTGGACAACATTTTCCTCCCCAATCCTCTCCACAATGGCATCTAACATCTCAAATACCTTATCAGCAGTCTTGGACATATTAGAAGTATCCACCGATGACAAAAAAACTGTCCCTTTAGGACTATTAACCAAAAAGTTACAAATACAACGTCTTTTTTTATCTGTCCATCCATCAGACATTATTGAACAACCTGTTTTTTTCCATTCTAGCTTGTACTCCTCAAGCAATTTCATTGTTTGATCCACTTCTTGCTTCAAATACTTCTCTCTAATATCATAGTAGGATGGAGGCTTGAAACCTGGCCCATGCTTTGCAACCATTTCAAGTGCTTTAATAAACTCAGGGTTTTTTACACAATTAAATGGAATTGCACTAGTGTAGAAAAACCTAGCAATTTGTCGACATGCTTCTTCTCTAATATCCTTTTTTAGCAATTGATTTAGAGTTGTTTGCGTACTTCCACTCCCACTAGCTACTCTCTTTCCTTTGTCCTTGGAGCTAATTTCTTTTATTTCATCATCATCAACATCATTTCCACTATATTGAAGGGCCTTTCTTTTCTTTTCAGTTGCCTCTAGATTTTTCACCAAAACACCTAAAATCATCTGCTTAACATTTTCTGGCACTTGCTGACATGACTCAACATCCTTACGAGTGCAAGCCAAATGCTGTTTGAAACGAAATATACCTCCACTAATAGTTTTTTGACAATACTTGCACAAAACTTTTCTAGAATTTTTATCAACATCTATCCCATGCTGCCATCCAACATCAAGCCTATTACCAGAAGCATTTTTTCTAGATGCCATGAGTTCAACAATTCAAGAATCAATTCAAATCAACCCTGTAATCAATCCAAACATTTTATAACAGGTTACAAACTTGATTTTAATACACACTACAACCCATTTTCTATATTATTATCCATTACAGGTTACAAACTTACAAGTTACAACCCTTTACTACTCAGCAAAGGCAGCATAAAAACAGTCAATCAGCACTCTAAATTACAATTTACAACCCAAATCCATTCATCACAAGTTACAACCCAAATCACGGTAAAATGACAATAAATCCATGCATCACAACTCAGCAGCAGCAGCATCATTCTAAATTATAATAAATCCATTCATCACAATTCACAACTCAGCAGCAGCAGCAACACTCTAAAATAAATTACAATAAATCCATTATCACAACTCAGCAGCAACATCATCAATCATCACTCTAAATTCCAAATTCAAGGTAAGAAAAAACAGAGTCTCTCCATTTAGACACTGTCACACACACATACTGTCACACACACACACACACTGTCACCGGTTATATTTCAATCCAAAATTTGCAGGCATACTCTCAAATTGATGGACACTTGAATATTAACATGTCTCAATAACAGATTAGACATCATTAAACTGTAAAGAAACGAAATGGTAAGAAACTAAGAAGCTTACCTTTGTTCTGAGCAGTGAGCACTGAGCACCGACGCTGAGAAGAGAAACGGAGTAACGGACTAAGCAACAAGACTCACAGTGAATGTTTGCAGTCAAAGTTGGAGCATGTGAATTCAATCAAACTAAAATTAACATCAGTGATGAGACTAATAAACGGACAGGGACGAAAAAAAAACCCACTTGAAGACTAGAGAAACAAGATAAACGGACAGTGTAACTTACCTCGTGAAGACTGGAGAGACGTCGTTGACCGTTGTTGTTGTGTGGACTGTGGACTGTGATTCTCACAGTGGCCGGTGGAAAGAACGTCGTCGATGATGGAAATAATGCAGATGAGGGACGAGCGAGGGCTGTGACGGTGGTTGATTGTCAGCTGAGAGGAAGACTGTAAGAGATTAAGAGGTCTCAGCCTCAGTCATGGTTGTTAAATTTGGGATTTTCAATTTAGGGATTTCGTGAATTACTGATATCTGAATTGTGAAATGTGAATTGTCGCTGAAGAGAAGAATGAAGAGAGAAGAATGATTCGGTGAGTCACAGACTCACAGTTACTTTGCCTTCGATTTGTTCAAGCCAATAGGCGGGTGACACGTGGCAACTACACTGAATTTTGTTCTCCTGCGGGCAAACTCGTTGAATCGGTGGTGAAATCGCGATTTTAGGCGATTTCACCCGATTTTAACGATTTTAACTGTTTTTTATTCGATTTTACTCATTTTCGATTTTTATGAACGATTTAGAACGTAAAGTCTATATTAACTCGTAAAAACGTACGATTTTACGACTTGAATCGCGATTTTAACAACCATGATTGGGTGCTTGTCTCTACACTTCGTGTCAATCAGCGAGAGGTTGGTGGTTTTATTACTACGAAGTCCTTGGACTATAGGTGATATTCCGATTGGATCCTTAAAGAAAGAGAAAAGGAATCGGAAAAATCTCAATTTAGTCCAAAATATATTTCGCATTTTTAATTGAGTCTCAGATCTATAATTTCTATCAATTTCATCTCAAATATTTAAAAAATTCTTAATCGGTTTTTTTTGTTAATACAACATTTAATTGTACCTTAGTTGGGATGTCGCGCGTTAGTATTATGACATGTGATGTTTATTAAAACTTTGATAAATTAAGATAACCCCATAAAGTATTGTAAAATGATGGAAATTGCTCCAAAGTTTAATGATTTGACAAAAACCCCTTTCACGTCTACGAAAGAGAGAATGACATAATAAGTTCATGTACTCTATGGTTTTTTTTCTGTTGGAGTACCTAATTGTTTTTATTTATTTATTTAAGTATTTAAACTCTTAAAATTTGATCAATGAATTACCTTATTAATTTTGCTACTAAAATGCTAATGTGTTGATTAACCCTCTATTAGGTGAGTCCAATTAGATATTATTTTAATATTTTTTTTTATTTTCTTAGAGGTGATATTTAAAGTACTTGTACTTTATCATTATTTCTATTTTAGTACCTATATGATTTTTTTTTATTAAAGTACATGTATTCAAAAAATTTGATAAATCAAGCATCTCTTTTAGTATTTGTTACAAATATGCTAATATGAAACTTAATTATCTCCATGCAAAGTGGGCTAAGTATTAGAAATTGACAAAGATTAATGACATATTCGCATGTAGTTCATGTTACAGGGAAAATGACACAATATATTCTATATTGGGGAAATCTCTAATAATTTTCTATATTTCTAATCGTGTCCATTATGTCTTTGTATAACATCCAATTCTCCAAGATTTTCTTTGTCAAATTTTTCTATCCAATTTTACATAATTATATTTTCTTGAGTTTTGCCAAAATTTGGTCCCAATACTCTTCGTATATTTTTTTAATTGAAGCCTTGTACTCTTTTTAGTATTGGATAACATATTAAAAACCATCTTAACTCGAAAACATAAATACTTAAATGATATTTCAATATATGATTTTTATTATTATCTAATAATATTTATCTCTCTCCTATAGATTAAATATTAAGTGTTTAGCTTGAAATAATATAACATTTTTTAAATGACCGCATTTTATGAGGCCAAATTAAATTATTTGTCTATTATGGGTAGTGCGTATCTTTTTTTTTCCTTTCAGTTTTAGAATGTAATATCATAGTTGCTCGCGTGCTTCCACGAGTAATTATTTGAAATTTATTTTTAATTTAATTATAAAATAAAAAAAAATATTCACTAGAAAGAAAATAAATAATATTATAGGGAAAAATGTGTTTTTATAATTTTCTTTTTTGATTCATATAGTTTTTTTTTATTGTTTTGATATTTTTTTTTAATTAGGAACATAGTTCAATGAATAAAAAGTGATAGCAATTAGAAGCAAAAAAAGGGAAAAACTTATATTTTTAATCAAAAACAAAAATTTCTTATTCATGATTTTTTTAAAGCATTGTTTTTCAAGTAAAAGACTTATTATGATAGTTAAAGACGTATGGTTTCAATTAAAAATTATAAAATTATGAATCCATTATTTTTCATGCACTAATATGAAAAAAATTAGGAAAAATAAATTTGGGAAATTATATAAAACAATTACAATAAAACAATAGATATTTTATTCTAATTCCATATTAATGAGAAAAGGTATTTTAAGAAGTCTAAATATTAGGCCAATACATAATTATTTATAAAGCAATTGATAATATCATAATAAAAAATGCCGAATCTTATAAAAAATAAAGACATAATTTAAGAATCACTCAAATATTATTATAATAAATTAATTTAAAAAATTTTCTTTTTAAAAAAAACAATGAATATCCATAAGAAGGCCAGGTGTGCCTAGCTTCAGAAAAAATTCTAGATACATAGAGGTCTAAAAGGTTAGGATGACACACCTAGTTGTTATCAATGGGAAAACAACACATAGTCTGTCCATAATTGTTGTTATGCAAAAACAAATGTGTATTTCCAAGAAAAATTCATTGACACCAATATTAACAATTTATAATATTCTTTTTTGAGCCAAACCTCCACAACTATTAAATAAGAATCTTGTTATTATTAAGTATTGATCAAATACCTTAACCTCCATCTTTCTCACTCTTTGTTTTTTTATGAAGTGTTTTCAACTAATATAAATAATTTTTGCTAGCCTCATCATCATTACCTAAGAAAAATGACCTCAAGATCTTCTTAATGTACTTTCTAAATCCTTTGGAATTTTGAATGAAGATAAGTGATAGAAAGGCAGATTTATTATAATTGACTTGATTAAAGTCATCTGGTCTGGTCTAAAATGAAAATATAAGCATTTCCATACAGTGAGTCTTAATTTTATTCTGTCACTTTTTCATTTTATGTGAAATTGATTAGGTTGCAATTCACACTAGAGAATCATCCACATTAATCCCAATTAGTGATTTTTTATGAAAGTTCGTTATTAATCAATAAATAAAATTACATCACCAAAGATACTATTTAGATTTTGTAAAAACAATGAGTATAACATGTGATGGACCCTCTGGATATGGTTTATGCCATAATGCTAAAAATTATGCATATGTGGGACATGGTTTATGCCATAAAATTATACATGTAAGGGACATAAATCCAAAGTTATGATGATGAAGCTCATCCATGTATTCAAAACTTAAATAAAGCTCACATCTATTCGAGTTTGTGAGTATATATGTGACATAATATTCTTCTAGAATAAGGATTTTTGATTTGAGTACTGAGAAGCCTAAAAAACCTAACAAGTCCATTGATAAGTTTAGAAAGAAACTCACTTAATGGAAAATGAAGAATATTAAGCATAACGGGTCACATTTGCCTTATGAAAAGTGTGTTGAACTCCCTTACTTTGTACTTCATGTCTATCTTCCTTATACCAAAAGTTATGTGTTGTTTGCTTACTTTCATCCAATGCAAATTCTTATAGTCAATAACTATCAGAATAAGAAAAAATTGCAAAGTCCAATGGAGTGTGGTTATTCGAGATAAGGATAAGGGTAGCCTTGGGATTGGGTCATTGATAACCAAGAATAAAGTAATGCTTTTGAAATGGATTTGGAGGCTCTTTCTTCCTAGTAATGAGCTATGAAAGAAAATGATATACAACAAATTCAAGCTGGTGTTTGAAAATGGTCTTCTTATTTTTTATAGAAGATTGTCTTGTATCTGAAGGGACATCACATCCCTTATGATTTCATTAAACACTATATCTTCAGCTTTAGCCAATAACTGCAAATTTGTAGTTTGAAATGAGACTCTAACTTGGTTTTGGTATGATGTTTGGTTTAATAACTCTCTAATAAAAGTCACTTACCCACGACTCTATATTCTCTCTGTTAAACCGAATGCCACAATTGCTGATATGGGAAACTGACAGCAAGGGGAATGGAAGGGGGAGTTATCTTGGAGGAGACAATTGTTTCTCTTCGAATCTAAATAGGTTGTCTACCTTCTCTCATTTCTAGAAAACTTTCAGCTAAAGGCAATAACTTCAGATAAGAAAATTTGGTCCTCATCAGCAAACGAAGGTTATACATTAAAACTTGCTCTTTACTTACTGACAAAATTATGAATCCAAGGCTTAAAACTCTTAAGGCTTCGATCTGGCTAAAAGGGATCCCTTCTAAAGTTCAATCTTTTCTTTGGCTAGCTGTTCAGAATAGATTATGCACTAAGATACTCTTACTTTAACGTAATATAATCTCAGTTGATCAAGTCGTTTGTATTTTTTGTGAAAATGAGATTGAGACTTTAAATCATCTTCTCCTTCATTGTAGACCAGTGTGGAAATTATGGATGAAATTCTTCGATTGATGGGGTATTAGTGATTGTCTTCCTTGTTGTGTGGATGATCTATTACTTTAGTGGCCCAACCTAGTGTTTGGAAAATTTCAGCGTAAGGCTTGGTGTATGTTTTCTTGTTGTGTTAGCTAAAGTAGATGGCCTATGAAGAACAAGGTTATCTTCAATGATGGAACCGCGACCTTCAAAGACAATTTCTTCTTCTATATCGTCTCTCCAATTGGCTCAAGTCTGCTAATAAGTTCTCCATAACTACTGTAACTGATTTAATTATGGGCCTTGAAGGTATTATAGATTGGTATAACATCAAATCAAGGCTTTAAGTATGGCGCATCAACTCCTTCAATCTCGATGTTCTTTTTCTGATCTGTATCTGTTGACTTTTTATCTTTTAGTGTATGTTTTCTGTTTTTGTATTATTTTGTTTTCTTTTCTATTTTTTTTTCCTATATCTTATTTTTTGCTACTTTATAGTTAACCCTTTCAATATATTGATTTCTTCCAAAAAAATAAAAATTGTAATAAGTCCAAATCATACACCATCAAATTAGATCTGGGGTGTTTATATGGTCTAACAAGACAATACCTTAAGATAAGAGGTTCACTAGGATTTTATGAAGAGCAAACCTTGGGCAGGCTGATACAAAGCTAACTACTACACCCAAATACATTAATTCCTAATCAAACTTGGTCTGCCTTATGCTAACCACGAGGAAAAAACATAGAAGCATGCATTGAATGAGAACACAACTCTTGGTCATGTGCACCAAAGAGCCGAGCAATATTCTTCAATCTACATAATAAAACAACTTTAACATCTCGATTTCTTCACTTTCCCATAACAAAATCAAAAGTACCACAAACTGAAATCGAGTAGCGAACTTGTTATTAATTTTTCCCCGCATTCCTATGCTCTAGTTTGATAATTGGTGCAATGTAATTGTTAATTAATCTTATTTTTCATGGTTATGCCAAGCACGTCCACGATCCCTATGTGTATGACATGCTTATGATCCCTAGGTCTCAATTCATTTCATTGTGATCAGATTGTGGATATAAAATTTGACGAAGCCCCTACCTGCAAATCAGTTTCTCTATGGTGTTTTAAGTCATGTGTAACAGTACTGTAAGATCCGCTCCACCATCTGGCGTATGATGACAGGCATAGTACAGCTAACAGACTTCTACCATGCAATTCTTTCTTATAAGTACTATATACTTATACCTTACAATACAGCATATATACACAGTTTAATTATTCGGTTCTCAATTATATGAGAAATTTTTTTTTCACTAAATGTGAAAACCCCTAAACCTAACTTTTTGTAACAATATTCAAGACTAAAAGGCATGCAGGAAATTGGACTGACTTGCAGTTTTTGGATGATAAACTCATTATCCATTGAATTCGATCAAGAGAAACTATAAGTACGTACGTACCACAATAATGAATACTATATAGTAAGAGATAATTTGGATGAATTTGGGTGTTGATCATTCATCTAGCAAGCATCTGGTAAAGTTTAAAAGGTAAGTTAAAATTCTTAAGATCTTACATCCACTTTCCAACTATCTCATGATAAATTGGCCAAACAACTATTAGCATAGTTAATTTTAGAATGATTTGAAGGGACTAGTGAATGATTACAAATGAAAGTAAAAAAAAACAAGAAATTACATAACTACAAAAAATGAGTAGAAAACTATGCCATTATTAATTAATTGCAACTTTCTTTTTTATATGAAGCATTTCTTATGTCGAAGTAAAGTGAATATTTGCTATCTAGATACGAGATTATGATGAAGTCTATGAATTATCTTACGTTACTGATTGATTGATCATTGCTAGTCAAGTATATGCTTTGGCTTTAATAATGCAGTCTTTTCAATGTATTTAGTTCGATGTTCAAAATCTATTTTATTTGAGAAATTAATTATAAATTTAAGATACAAAATGCCTCATCAATTGCACTAATTAACGAAGAAACCAGAAAGAAGCAGCAACCACCATTTTTTTTTTTTTTTTAATAAAAACTCAATACTATATGATAGGGAAATTTGGATCTCGTGGAGCGTGCATAATGACTACATGCATTAATTGCCTGCAAGCAAATTGAATTTAAAAATCCATATAATTGTCAGATTAATTTGACATCAATTTTAATTTTTTTCTGGTCATTTTAGGCAACAAGTTTCTTGGTATTATCCAAGATTCGAATATGAACCAGCAAAGTTAACTTGGTAGCTCAATAAAAATATATATTTTGATCCTTGTTTCATTCATTTCATATGCGATATAAGTTTTATAAGCATCAAAATTAAGTTCGATAGTGCAAATAAATTAACAATAAAGTCATAAAAGCAGCAATTAATTCGCAAAGTGGAATATACGGAAAGTTTGATGCTTTAAATGAATGGAGCCATGAGTGAATAACTTCAGAAGAAGTATATTAAACTTTTTCTCTTACAACACAACAGTTGAAATTTATGGAAAAGGAAGAAGAAACATAACCTCCCTTGGTTTTGTGATAAAAACGTGGAGTACTTGATAAAATTTCTTAGAAAAATGAAAGGGTAACAGAAAAAACCTCTCTGCAGATCCCAAACATGTTGCAGCTCACTAAGATCAAAGGAATTCTCTGGGACTCGACCTTGTAGATGATTCGTGTGGATCGGACCCTAATCGAAGCTCCAGGTCCAATCCCGCCTGCATCGTAGCTTGATTCAATTGCATCTTGTTATCTTCATCGCCATCAGTACCTGCCTTCACATCAACAATAAAGGGTAGCGGCTGAACTTCTTCGCTAGCTTTATTTCTAAGAGTAAAACTAACATGTTGATCAACTGGCAGAGCACATGGCGTTTTAGGCGCTCTACTTATTTCCTCAGTGGACTTCGTGATGTCCAAAGAAAGAAAGTTTTCGTCGGAAGCTTGTTTAAGTTTTGCCCTATCTCTTCTATGGATATTCATGTGGCCTCCCAATGCTTGTGCATTTGAGAAGCCTCTCTTGCAGAAAGCACAAGTATAAGACCTTACACGGTTTGAGTCCTGCAGATAATCTGAATCGCATACTATTTGGTCGGACTTTCCTGTACTGCTCGTGAGACTAATATCCATTAATACATGCCTGGAAGGAAACAGTGAAGGATTAAGAAAATAGAGGAAGATAAATGATGGAGTCAATAGTAGACTTGGTCAACTGATCGGTTACAGGAGAGGCTTTGATCATTTAGAGGAAGTATAGCAGGTCTGGATAATTTTTCTTCTTGCTAGGTAGCTTTGATACATGAACAACAAATTTTTATTTTATCAATTTACTTTTAATTACCAAATTGCCCTTCTAAATTGATCTGAAATAAACACAAAGTTGAATAATAGCTGCGAGTTTATTTGTCCGAGCACATTGGTTTAACAAGTCAGTGATGGCATGCGGTATTATGCCATTGTGAAAGCCTATATGTATAATACAAAGGTTATAAGAAACTCAATTTGCAACGTTTAGACCTTTTGAAAGGATATTTACACACTGAAAGAATTGACATCTTGCAACTTTCCAACATCGTTGAAAGTTGATCTGAGCATATCTTCTGATGTGTAAATTTGAACTCCTCTTGGAGTTTGCTTGCATAGCTTCAAAGAACTGGACTGCTAAAAGAACTGGAGGGTTCATACAAGGAAGAAAAAAAAAAAAAAAAGAGGTGCCATACTCTTATGGGCTATCTAAGTTCTTTTGACATCAATATTAAAATGTATGCTATTATTGTCTTTTATCTGAAACATAAAAAAAAAAAGGGAGTACGTCATATGTTAATAAGTGATATATATAGTGAATAAAATCAATTATTTGCTTCGTAATTTAGATTTACTTTCCGAATTCCGATACTAATCAGCCGGAATTCTTGAGTTAATTTACGCCGCTTATCGAATTTGAAGTGAAAACCTTGATCGATAAACATGGAATACCCCAGCTTGATAGGTTATAACACATGCATGTTTGTCTAATGAGTCCTCGCACTTTGCAAGCTACAATAGGGATACAGCCTCCCTTTTGGCATCATCTTAGTGTTTGGAATCAGGAAAGCAATATTCTTTTTTAAGAGTAAGTACGTAAATCAAGATAACATAATAAACTCTAAGAATTAATCTACTAAAATCTCATCAAATATCTCCAAGCCTTTATCAAACCGTTTTGGCCCTCTTGTAGACAACATCCCTCTCCTTTGGTCTCTCATTCTCGCTATCTGTCTTTCTTTATGGCAAAAGAAAATAATTTAAAACAGGAAAAATGTCAACAGACGGTTTCAACTAGTATATACTAGTTCGAAACTGTGACCAAGATGGTGGCAAAATAGCTTCCTGTACGGCCAGGCTGATCGATCCCTTTTAAACTCCAGAGTTCGTAGAGCATATTGTTGACTCTAACTAATACAATATTCATGTCACATCCACCACTACGTAATTTTCACTTGTAAACTTAAAGTATGGATCTCTTTGCAAATTTGCAGTTACAATTTTGACATTGATGTTGTCTGGGTATGACATGGCACCAAAGAATAATATTAATTTAGGATCAGTTTTTATATTCCAATGTTTCAGTTTCCGTTTCGTACGTTGAGTCTTAAGTAGAGCTATTCACAACAATAATGATAATACTGAAAAAAAAATTTATTTACCCACTAGATCTCTTAGCCTTCAAAGGTGTTATGCACCAAGTTTTATTGTAATTTTATTTATTTATTATTGTTATTAGTATTTTTCTTTTATATTTTACAGCTTTGGTGGCTCTTTTTATTAAATAGAGTAAGAGTAGTTTGGAAAATCTAGTTTAATAAGTTGTTTAGTTCTTTGTTAATCATATAAACAAAAAATTAATCTAAACAAGTTTACATCATAATTAAGAAAATTTGCTCCATTATTTTGACTTTCTAATTAAGTTCAAACTAAGAAAATTTATTAAAATCTTCTAAAAGCATCATGTTAATGTGGAGGATTTGCTTTTAAAATCATGTAGAAAAAGATTTAGTCTTGATTGATGCATAAAAATAATCTAAAAATACATTTATCATGGAAAGAAAACTTTGGTGGCTTGTATCACTTGTTAACGGTAATTTAACAATCCAAATTAATTTCTGGTTTCATTTTTTATTATAAAAACTTAAAAATATTACTATTTAAAATATTTTTTATTATAATTTTTATAATTGATATAATTTTTATTTTTTTCTAACACATATTAATTAATTGTTTGTTCCAACACATTAAGGGACGATATAATTAATTAATTAATTAATTATCTCACTTGTTATTTGATGGAATCTATTATTGTAACTTGATGGAATCTAAAACATGAAAGCATAGTATATATTTAGGCCCTGTTTGTTTGCTGGAAAGTAGTTTTTTTTTGGAAAGTGAATTCTGTGGAAAGTGAATTAAGGGAAAGTATTTTCCGATGTTTGGTAGTGTAATGGAAAATAAGTTGGAAAACACTTTCCACTGTTTGGTTATGTCATGGAAAATAAGCTGGAAAATAACTTATTAATGTTTTATTTTTCTCAAGTTTATTAAAATAATGAGGAACAAATCTTACAAATTAAAAAGTTGAATGAGAATGAAATTGAAAAAAAATATAATTTCATAAATTATCTCAAATAAAATAAATAATAATCAAAATAATAGAGATCAAATCTAAAAAATTAAAAAAAAAATGAAAGATGAAGAAATTAAAATAATAATAATTAACATTTCATAAATTATTTCAAATAAAATAAGTAACAATCAAAAGAATGATGACCAAATTTGATAGATAAAAAAATTTCAATAAAAAAATGATAAGGAAAAAGCAAATAGCAATTATAAAAATAAGAACCAAATTAATATAAAAATTAAATTTTAAGAGATGAAATTGAAAAATAAATATTCAAAACAAATTATATATAGCAATCAAAAGTTTGAGGATCAAATTTGATATAATCAGCAAATAATAACATTTCTAAATTTTTCACAACTTCTGGAAAGTGTTTTCTGCCCAAATTTTCCAGGAAAACACTTTCCTGAAAACCAAGCCAAATTTTTCTTTGACTGGAAAGTGTTTTCCGTTGACCAACTTTTCTAATGGCAAACAAACACAGGAAAGTTTGGAAAGTGGTTTCCCGGAAACCGCTTTCCGGAAAACAAACACAACCAAAAGGGAAAACACTTTCCTGGAAACCAAACTAAATTTTTTTTGACTGGAAAGTGTTTTCCGTTGACCAGAAAGTGTTTTCTGTTAACCAACTTTTCCAATGACAAATAAACACAGAAAAGTTTGAAAAATAATTTTTTAAAATTACTTTCCAGAAAACAAACATGGTCTTATTCAATAAGTCTCACAGCTCATGTGGCATGGTCTCATTTCAATCTCTTATTAGATTAAAGTTCAACTATCCTCGGGAAAAAAAATGTGAGTGTATAATAAAGTAAAATTGGGACACAAATAGTTTTGGGACCGTCCATTGAGGCTCAGCGGGTCCTTAAGAGCTCCCTGTCGACACGTAAGATAAAGACACTCATCAACGAAGTATATAATTAATGTCAGATAAAAACTCAAATGGTAATTTATTAATTAATAATTGTTGCTTATGCAAATACGCACGCTGGCATCACCGTCCAAATTTGTATGACCTCGCGATTATGTTAATTTGATCATATATATTCATATGGCTACAAGAGAAAGAGTTGAGGAGCTACGTTCATACATTGATAGGTTAACCGACTCTTTCATCAGCACTGGAACGAAGATGAGTTTAGAGAGCATGTACATTAGTTGTTCGTTTTTCTTGAAGAACTAGCATTAGAAAATCACATGTTTAAGACACGTGGATAAATAATGTGCCTGACAAACCGACAGATGTGTTATTTTTTAGGACTAACAAACTATACGTGTGCTCTATAATTTTTAATCCGTCACTTGTCTGTGGTTCGAATCTCTACTTTTTTCTAGATAAACTCCAACCCTCCGAAGTTGGACTCAACTAAAGTCTTAATTAGTTTGTTGCTAGCTGTCAGCCCGATTTTTTTAAAAAGTATTCAAATACTACAAATACATTTTAAAGAAGAGAGAAAAATCCACAACTTTTAATTAGAGGATAAAAAAAATTGATAATGATAGCAGATGAATCAAATTAAAAAAAATAATAAGGATAACCTATGATTTTTTTTAAAAAAATAACAAACAATATAGCTCAATTCTCAGTTAATTAAATACGAAAAAATAAAATTTGGTAAAAAAAGATCTAAAACAATAGGCTCGAGTCAACTTAAGTTAGCATGACAAATTTATAACCCCGATAATTAGGGTAGAGTCAATCTAAGTTATCCCGTCAATCTCGCGATTTAAGTTATGAGATCAAAATAACCCGATAAAGAAGAAAACGATGAAAATCACAATGCACTTTTTTTTTTATAAAAAAATCAATGTCATCTGACATTAACTTTTCGAACCCATGACTCAAGTCATTAGGTCCGAAATACCCTATCTAGAAAAACCATGAAATCCAATTCTTAATCAATTAAATGTTGAAGGAAGAAATTGAAAAAAAATATATTCAATAATAGAGTATTCAAAACAAAAAATAGCAATTAAAAGAATGATGATCAAAATTGAAATAAAAAATATAGGCAAATTTCTTATTTAAAGCTAAAATTAAAAAGAAAAATCAATCAAACAAGTTCTTATTCCAAACTTTATAGGAGAAAGAACAATGATAAAGAGATGGTCACCTGGTTTCTTAAAAAATTATAAAAAAAGGCATTTAACAATCTTTAGCAACAATCTCTCTTTTAAAGAGAACCTGTCTAGCTCTTTTTGATAAACACTTTTTCATTAGTAGATAATAAAAGAGTTTGAGTGTGTGTATCTATGTGTGTTTGGTTTTTATCACAATATATTTGGTGCTGGAAGTTATAGTTGAAACTTGATAGTATTTTTATGAGTGATTATAGGAGCTCAATGTGTTTTCAAGGCCGTTGTTTTGGTGGTGATTTGGAGTGGTTGTTCCAACTTGTATAGGGATGCCAAGCGAGATCTTTTAATTTTCCAATAGAGGAAGTAACATTAACAATGCTAGTGTTATTTGGTTGAAATGGTGAAAGCAGCAGCATTGGCGAGGTGTAGAAGCAGGAACAACAATGATAAAAGCCTTTTTTTCTTGCAACAATATTACTTACTCGATTGAATTTTCTTCTCCCGATAATTAAATGAATTAAAAACCGATAATTCTCCCCCCCCCCCCCCCCCCCCCTCTTTTTTTTTTTTTTGCCAAAACAAAACAACATTCCCTCCCTCCATTTTTCTCACAAATCCAGCCACCTCAAACAGCTCGCATTTACCAAAATCTATCAATAATGTCAGCATTCCTCTCTTAGCTTAGTTTCTTGTGAAGCTTAGCTATCCCAAGTAAGAAAACCTATCCATTTTTTTTATAACTCATTTATGTTTTAGGTTAATTTATTGAAAATATTTTTTTATATAGTATTAGTAGTTTACATGTATATTTAAGTGTTTTATAGCTTTCTTCTAAAGAATTTTATTGTATTAATGTATGATTTGTATGTTAGGGTTTGTTAAGGATTTGGAGGAAATTGATTTTATCTGTTAATTTATAAAATTGAGTTTAGTTTTGTAACTTAGGTGTGTTATAATTGAAGAAATAATGTGCTATTCAGTGGGTGCCAATTATATTTTGTTAATTTTATTGTTAAGTTCGAAATTTGAAAAGATTTGAGGAAATTGATTTTTATGAAATTGATAATAATTAAAAGGTATTAATTAAGGTTGAATAAGATTGAATTTAATAAATGATGGATAATTAGTTAGGTATCAATTTATTGTTTTTTAATTTTATTGTTTAGTTCATATTTTGACACAAAATTGAATTTGAAAAATAATAATTAGCTATTAGATTGTGAATTCATTTTCAATTAAAAAGTTTAATTTTGAATTGATAGTTACCTTATCAATACATGTTGTCATCAATATTCTATTTATATTTCATAAGTAATGGATAATCATTCTTGGAGGTATCGAGATTATTCTAAAGGATTCTACAGATAAGATTATCTTAAAAGGGTTGAGTGTTTTATTAATTTTGTACTTTCTAATCTGAAGAATATTAGCAAAGGTGAAATTATATATCTATGTGTGAAGTGTAAAAATAAAAATCTCCACAACTAAGATGTTGTGACAATGCATCTACTTTGTCATTGTCAAAGAATCATCTCAATTCAATAACTTAAGCTGTTAAGTGAGGTTCCAAGATAGGATTTATATTATTCTCTAACACACTCCCTCAAGTGAAGCCCTTTGAGCTTAAAACTTGCATAGACTTACACTACCTTGTACTTAATTTTTATCAAATAAATAGGGATGATGAGATTCAAACTTGTGACTGCTTGGTCATCAAGGCTCTGATACCATATCAAAGAACTATCTCAACCCAATAGCTTAAATTGTTAGGTGAGATTCCAAGATATAATTTAATATTATTCTCCAATAGTCATAACCCATTTTTGGGTTATTTCCCTAAAATTTACCCTTTTTCTTTTCAAAATAAAAAATAAAGTAATAATAGCAAGAAGATTGGTAATTTGGCAAAAAAAAAAAAACATGTTGGGGAGGATTTCAAATTTATAAAAGAATCAAGTTGCAATTTGGATAGAATTAAGAGATTAATCATACCCCATTGTACTCAAGACTGGAGAGATAATGCATATTCAAGGTCAAATTAAATGATTATTGGATGAATTTGCATAAAAGTTAAGTCCAATGATATAATTAGACTTTTAATAGGCTAATTTGATTTAATTGTCGCACCCTCGCGGCGGAGCGCGATGTCGCGGCAACCCTCGATTGATTTCGAGTTATTTGTTTTTGTGAATAAGGGAGTCGCCACCTAGTATTTTGATCAGTAGGAACCCTAATTGGTCTTTTAGAGATTCTAAGGCAAGAGACTGGTTGCGTAAAGGGAAGGTATTAGCACCCCTAGTATGCCCTACCTAAGGTAAGTTGCTTGGTGTTTAGTTTGCTTTATAATTGCTATGGTGTTGGTGTTTTCTAATCCCATCAGTTTTCCTAGGTTTGATTCAAACTAAATTTATAGAAATCCAAGGAGATTCCATGTGCTTTAAAAGCTCATTTTTCCCTTAGTATTTCAAGAGTTTGCGACTCGTAAATCGCAAGGAGAAGGGACAAAAATCTAAGGAAATTCATGATGCTTTAAAAGCATATTTTTGCCTTAGTGTTTCATACTCTCACAGCTCGTAAATCGTGGAGTAAAAAAATTGAAATGTCCTCGATTATAATCAAGGCTTCTTTCAAGGATGTGTGATGACTTATTATTCCTAGAAAAATATTTTGGATATTAACCACTTGGAATTTCTTTATCCAAACATTAACAGCGAATAATAACAAGTTATTCCCAATAATATTTTGGATATTCATCCCTTTGGGATTTCTTTATCCAAACATTAACGGTGAATAATAGATGACTTCTCCCCAAAAAATAAGATTTTTGTATTTTTGGAATATTAGCTAATACCCTTTGGAGTTTTACAAACATGTTGTAAAATCCAGAAATGCAAGAGAAATAATTTTTTATTGTGTTTAAGAAATCCATGCGAAAACACATTTTCAAAACTTCAAATATTTATTTTTTATATATATAAAAAAACGTTCAAAACATGTTAGGGTATTGGTCGTATGCATGAAAACATTATATATGCGTTGAAAACCGGGTATTCTAAATGCGAGATTGATATATTTTTTTATAATAAAAAAAATACAACCTTAAAATAAATATGCTAGAAAATCATTAATCTCTCTCTGTTTTTTTGGAGAGAAAAAAAAAAAGGGGTGAAACCAGTAGATCCGGCCGGGTCACTTGCCAAAGCAAGTGACCCGGCTGGACACAAACAAACAAAAAAAAAGCTACTATTCAAGTGAATTATAATTCACTTGAACAGTAAACACAAAAGGCATGCACAGTAGCTATGTAAATAAAATGCAAAGTGAAGAGAATGCATGGAAACTTACTTGGCGCTGAAACGGGCGAAGGCGATGGCGCTGAGACGATTGGACGCTGCTCATGAAGGAAGATCCGACCTGCTGCTCTTGCTTATTGCTTCTCAAAGTGGCCGAGGAATTGCAACTGGTGATGACCGCGCCCCTGCTGGTTCTTGCTCCCAGTGCAGAGAAGAAAACACAGCTACTGCTGGTGATGGGAAAGAGATATGGACGACTGGGATCAGCTGCTGGTGCAGAGACGAGACTGGTCGCCATCCTGGATTGCTGCTATGGCTAGTACCTGCTCCTGGTGATTGAGGGGCTGCGAGTCAACGATGGCTTCCGGAGCTGAAGACGACGCCGCTGTTGAAGCTGGAGACGGCTGCGTACTGGTGCAAGACTCAGAGAAAAGTTGTTTGTTTGGAATGTTAAGCAAAGCTCCTAACGCTGCTAGTGGCTCACGGTTTTGGCTGGTCTTAAGAGAAGTTGCCGGACCGTGGGGGAGAATCTGGTGGTGATGGGGAGAGGCTAAAAAGAAAGAAGGAGAGGACGAGGCTTTGGTTTTCTTGCTGTTCGGGTGATAGAGGGAAGATGTGTTTCGGTTTTGAGAATGGAGATGGAAAGGGCAGTGTGCGGCTGAAGGTGGGTGGTCGAGAGAGAGTCTGAAAGTTTGTGTTGATGAGCGGCTATGGGTTGTTTTTTTTTAGACTGACGGGAAGGGAAAACTTTACTGAGGGAAGGGGAAGGTCAGTGAAAAGAGAGATGGGGCTGTGACTTTAATGGGGTTCTCTGGTTTTGCAAGGGAAGAATGGAGTGGGGAACTAACAGAGAGGGGAGCTGCTATGTTTTGGGAGAGATGGCGATGGTGGAACGGCTAGAGGGGAATGGGGGTTCTGGTGAAAGGGAGAGGGGACAGTGTATGGCCAAAGAGAGATCCTTCGTTTCCTCAAAGGGAGGGGCTGCTTCGTTGTTTTTATTTTTAAAAGATGAGCAGGGCTACGGCTTCTTTACTAGAGAAATAGGGTTAGGGTTTTTCTATGTTTCCCTCGATTTTTGTTTGTCTCTTTGCCCCTTGTAAATTTTTCTCCTCCCTCTTGCATATGGCTGGAGGCTTACTTATATAGAAAATCTCTACATGTGCTATTTAAGAAAATATTGCAATAATTATTGTAGAGATTGTCTTCTATAACCAGCACCAACAAATCCTATATATATGGTATTTTATATTGCAGTGATTATTTTCCATAACCAGCACGAATCAAATCATATATCTATGGTATTTTATTTTGCAGTAATTATATATGATTCAATAATTATCTCATTGACATATTGCTTCCTTGATATTAGTCATGATGCTCTTTGTTATTGCCACATGTAAACCCATATTTTTTTATTTTTTGAAAAATTAATCAAAACATGGGTAAAAAATTGGGTAGCAACATTAATCATGGGCCAAATTAAAAGAATAAAGTTGTATTAGCTATTTTTTATTAGTTCTATTAGCCATGGATGTAAATTTATTTCTTAACTAAAAAATAAAGTTGTAACAAAAAGAAAACGATAAAAAAGTAATAGAATTAATAAAGCCGATTACAGGTTCTATGGGATACATTAGTAACAAAAGTGACTTATGGAGAAGCGAGTGACCAAGGTAAGTGTGATAAGCGACTCCTTCTATCATTTTTCATCCTTGATTACTAAATATTACTTCTACTTATGCTTATTATGGTCATCGTTCATTCTAGTTTACAAAATAAGATAAAGGTAATGTACTACTTATTTGTTTATAATTATTTAAAACTTATATGGAATGAAGAGCCATGATTTAATGCCAAATGGGATATGAGATGTATTCACGAAGATTAGTCATTTTCTTAGAAATATATGCTTCAACAAGTTGTAGACATAACACATGAAGATGCTTGAAACAAATATTGTCCACATAATATGCAAACTTGAGATCATATTCTCTCCATCATTGTTTTACTCAATGAAGCATCTACCTATACTGATTAGTACTTAAAAGTGAATTTTTAGCAAGGTTTTATATCATTATATTGCACTTAAAGTATCATTAAATTCCCTAACTTAAGCATATTTTATAATAACAAGTCTGATAACATCAGATATCTTTAATTTATGGTAAATGCTCATTTTGAATGCATGCATATCTCACAAATTAAAGGATTGATTGATGTGTTTAACTATTGAAAGTGAAAAGACAAAGAAAGGGCTGAGTTTAAAGAAGAGATGCTGATTCAATTCAAACTGGAACATCATTCGGTTATTGGATCATAACTAGAGTTGTAAAACATGGATTTAGGTCTGGTTTATATGGATGGAAAGCTAAGACATAGGCCTAAAACTTTCATGAAGAGTTAAAGATTCAAAATGGCGTTTTCAAGGTGAAATTGTAGCAACAAAAGAGAAGTCAAAATCTGTCCTGCAGCCCAGACACTGTTTAGTGATTTTCCCATATCTCGAGTTCTAGAAGTTCAAATGAGCTCATTCTTGTTTTGTTGGAAATCTGAAACAAATTCCCAGAACTTTCATTAAGACTATCTATTCAAATTCTTATGTTGGCAAAGATGTTTTGTTCAGACAAGAAGATAATGGTTGTCACCAAGCAAAGAGGTGGCCACCCACTCAATAATAAGTCATCAAGTCAATAGTTCTGAATTTTAGCCTATAAAAGGAGGCATTTGCCATACATTTAGACATCTTGGTTTTCAGATCAAGATCATATTCTTGCTTTCTTTCTTTGTATTTTTGTAATGTTTAAGTTTTGTTTTCATTAATATCTTATTTATGCTTTTCATCATAACTATGTTCTTATCTAATTTATTTATGTTTCTCTTCTTCACAATGTTTAGCTAAGTTTATTATGTCAATGTGAAAAGGTTTCATTAATGGTGTTAGAATAGGTATAATATAAACTCAACATGGACTTCAATGTTTATATCCAAGAAAGTTTGTTATTAACATGTCTTATCTTTTTATCTTACTAATTCTTAATATCTCTTGTTAAGCGATTAATCTAAATTTGTGTTATACAACCCTTGTACAACAAATACTTGACACTTTCATAGCCTACTGTATGGTATAACTAACACCTGTGCTATGAAAGGAACTTGATTTGTTGTTAACATAAGTTAATATCATGAATTCCTGACAATATTTAAAAGTATGGTGTTACTAAAATAAGATAATTAATATGATCATGTTAAAAATTTATAATGAACTATTAAGGATAAATCATCCGATTGGAACCTCCTTTGTGTGTGGTTTCCAGTTGATTAATAAAAAGAGTTTATACTATACTTATTTCTAATACTATTAGTGGATCCTCTAACCTTGACATTTGCTTTTATCTTTGATTAATACTCACATCAATATCACATCTCAAAAGTTCTCTTCAACTCCTTTTCATTTGTTGTTTATAATTTTATATAGTTCACCTCCTTATGGTTCGACCCCGGTTTTGCCGGGTCATTTATTACTTCAACACTCCTGCACTTGGGATAAGACATCAATCTTTTGATCATGTCACATACATCAAAAGTTGGAGGCCCAATCCAATATAGATGAATGTATCTATTTGAGAGGTTAGGGATTACACATGCATTATAATTAAAATTTAGTTGCATAATTCAAAACATTCGTTTATTCCCATGCATGTGCTTGTTCAACTTTAAAAGAAAAGTAAAAAATAAGGCGCATATTGACACTTCAATATGCGATGCTTATATTGTTCAAGAGATTTTAATATTTATCTCGTACTATTTCAAGGCTCTATTTAGAACAAGAATAAATCGTGTTCTAAGGCATGAAAATGGTAGGGAAGTACCTTCAAGTGGGAACTTGTCAATATTCGTCTGAAATAGAATTAAAATAAGTATATAATTATGTGCTATTTTACTACGATGAACTGAGACATTTTATTCAGTAAGTATACTACTTAACATGTCGTTATTTTTTCACAATTTATCTCTTATAATTCATTGTATGCAACATCATCAATATTTAATGTCCCAAAACTAACAACTAACTGAATCCCAAATCTTTCGATTACAAGATGAATAATTTTCAAATTGGTTCAGAACATATGTAAGTACTGTTTAATTATTCTTATCACTCAGGATACTTAATTTCATTACACATTTCTCGTTAACAATTTATGGTTGTACTTCATGAATTAGATTTATCAATTGGAAGTAGGGGTGATCATTTTTGGTTCGGTTCGGTTTTTTTAAAAAAAAGTATCCAAATTGATTTTTTTTTAAATACAAAACCGGTTCAAATCGATCGATTTTGGTTCGGTTTGATTTGGTTTTTTAGGATAAAAACCGGTTCAAACCGGTTTGGCTCGGTTTTGTTTCGGTTTGGCTAAGTTTTTTTCGGTTTGGCTTGGTTTTTTCCGGTTTGGGTTCGGTTCAGTTTTTTCGATTTTACACTTATAAAACCGAAACCGAATCGAACCGGTCAGTTTTTTCAAAATTTTAATCGGTTTAATCAGTTTTTTTTCACGGTTCGGTTTTTTTCAGTTTTTTCAGTTTTCTCGGTTTTTTTTTTGTTTTTTGCTAGTGTGACTGTCTTTACTAGGTTGGGTCCTGAAAGAAAGGTGAAGTGCTACAACATGTATTTTATCAATGGACATGTGTTTCATACTAAAAAATATGGGCAAGGTTGAAAGACATAATAATGGGGTTTTTGTTAAGGGATCATCTTCTAATGAGTTTGAAGTTGACTATTATGAGAAGTTAGAAGAGGTAATTGAATTGCAATATCATAGCGTACAAAATAATTATTTTTATTCAAATTCTATTGGTATGACACCACTGACAAAGAAATCAGAGTATATCCTCATCATGGTTTGGTCAAAATTAATTTAAAGGTTAGACTCCACAACATTGACGATATCTTTTTTTTCGCGAAGCAATGTCAGCAAGTTTATTACACATATACTCCTTCCTTTAGAAAGGATCGTTCAAGAGTTGATTGGTTATTCGTAGTGAAAACCAAACCTAGGGGTCTTGTTGATATTGTTTAGGATGATAATGATGAATTAATTATGGGAGATGATGTCTTTTAACTTGGTGAGTTACTTGATTCATATCGAGTTGATCCATATCGAGTTTCTCCATTTAATGACTTAGATGAAAATTTAGATTTTTACGTTGCCGAGAATATTTTTATTGATATTGATGCTGAGGAGTTGAATGATCTTTTGAGCTCTAGGGAACACACACAAGTCGATAAAAATAATAATAGCGATGAAATCAACGTAAAAGATTACGATGGAGATAAGGATGAGTCAATTAATGAAGAAGAAAATAATTCTGATTAATTTGTAAAAAATGAATGTGTAATGCCATAAACTATAATGTAATATTTATAGATGAAATTCACTTCAATGTAATGACAATGATGTTAATTTATTATTGAATGACAAGTAAATAATTTTTTTTAATATTGTGATGTGAAATGATGTTATTATGTTGTGTGCATAACTATGAATTTAAGTTTTTGTGGGGTGGATGGATAGAGAATACAAATCAAATTTGGCATCAGACACTATTTTTACTCTAATGGAAATACCAACAAAATATATTTGTCAGTATATTCCAGTAACGATGAGAATTGTTCCCCTTCTCCCTTGTACTGTTCATGGTGTTCGTTACGCACTGTTTACTTCTCAAGACGCTGATAATTAATTTTTTTTTTTTTGACAATGGAATCATGATGGTATGCTCTTTTTGATTGTTGACTATTTATCTTTTACCGATATCATCACCGACAAAATGAAAAGCCATCGATAATATATCGGTAGTATTTGGAGGGTTCTGAAAATTTTCACGCTAAATGAAAATTTCAACTTGACTTCACAAATGGAATCATCAACAAAATTTTTAAAGATATTAATATTTAATATTTCGTCAGTAAAACCTAATATAAAAGATCATGGGCGTAGCCGACATGGCTTCATCTTCTTTATTCTTCTCCTTTTTACTCTCTCTTCTTCTCTCTTATATTCTCTTCTTTGCTCTCTCTCAATTGTTCACATTATTTCTCTTTTCTCGTCAAGTATTATCTTGTCTTCTCATCCCAAGATATGTTGTTTTTCTTTATTTTTATTTTTATTTTTTTTCTAATTTTTTTAAGAATCTCTTTTCATTTATTTATTTTTGTTTTTTCTTTAATTCTCAGTCGAAACTGAGTATGCCATAAAGGCAAGAATTTTTCATTTTTTTCTTCTTTAATTGTGTTTTTTTCTCTTTTCAGTTATTTTTTTTTTTTTGTGTTTTCATTAATTCTTAGTCAAAACTAAGCATGCCATAAAGCTAAGAATTTTGCATTCCTTTTTCTTCTTTAATTGTGTTTTTTGTTTCGCATTATTTTTTTACGTCATTATTTTTGTACAATTTTGTGTTCTTATTAATTTTATGAATTAATAGTTGTGTTAAATTTTAGTTGTTATTGAAAAAATGTTTTGCATTATTTTGTGGAAGTTTTCTTATTATTTTGTATTTATTTCATTTTGAATAATGTTTGTTTTTGTAAATTTAGGATCACAAATATTACCACTTAGAAATAGTTGTGTTGAATTTTAGTTGTTATTGAAATAATTGTTTTATTATTTTGTTGAATTTTAGTTATTTTTTCCAATTTTGTTTTTCAATTTCAATTAAATATGTAGGATTAATTTTAATTATTATTTTTAATTTTTGTAAATTTAGGATTATATATTATCATTTAGAAAATGATAATTTTGTGTGAAATTGAATTATTATAATTAGTTCGAAGAAATTTGATAAAATCTACTGGTTTGTGGCATATATGTTGTGTATTTGCAGGTTTAAAATTTTTGGATTTAAAGATGTTTAAGTTTGTAATATAAATTTAATTTTTATATTATTTTAATTATTTTATATATTGATTTAATTTTAATATATTTTAATTATTTTTCCACTTCCATTCAATATATTTGTTTTAAAAATATATATTTTAAAGTGGTTCAGAACACTTCCGTTAGTATTGTTCGAGAGAGTTGGAAAATAATTATTACAAATACCTTTACTACTATTAACTTTCTGATGGAATTACATATGATTTTCTTGTCGGTGATAAGTTATACTTACCAATGGATATATCGACGGAATGAACTGGGTAGACTTTTTTTTTGCGTGTTTTGTCCGTGTATAAATCCATCAGAATATTTATTATCGATGGACTCACCGACAGATCATAATTAAATAGTTTTTTTATTCTTTTCTAAAATATTGAAACATTTTTTTTTAAAATTATTTTATTAATTTCAACTTTCAAAACTGAAGTTTGTTAAAAATATACTTTTTATCTGTAATAATCATAATAACAAAGCATTTATTTGAATTACAAAAAAACATAATATAATGTTTAACAATATAATCATTAAGATCTTTATAGTTACCTTTTTTTCTAGAAAAAAATTCACAGCCAAAATATTGCATAATATTTATGGAATATTCTGTCGGTATTTAAATATTGATTGCGTCAGAAAAACTTTACCGACAGAATAATAGACGGTAACTAGTCATTGAAAAACATATTGTTGTTGATTTCTATTATGTCAGTCATTCTATTGGTAATATAATCACTGATGGATTTAAAGATGAAAAAAGCACGCAAAACAAATAAGATTACCGACATCTTTTTTTGGTAATTCCATTGAGGATTATGGAATATTTCTGACAGAATAAATTGTTGGTAATTCCACTGGTGATCAAACGCGTATTACTGACAAAATTAAACTGTCAAAGATTTACATATTGTCAGTGGCAAGTCCTATAATGTTTTTCAAATTCTTTGAAACTTTTTGAGGGAATTAGTTTATTGGTCATTCCTTTTGTGATTCAACTTAGCTTCCTCGGCGTTGCCCCATTCCCCAATCAATGTTTGGATGTGAGCTATACTCCGAGAGGAGCCAAATGGAAATTGGCTTATACTATATTTACTATGCAACATCTCGAAAGACTTATTCAATTTGTAATTCTATCATTATTGTATTTAATAATTTTTTTATAAAAATAAACAAAAGAAGAAAAAAACTAAAAGAAAAATAAAACTAAAATAAAAAACCAAATTTTTATTATTAATTTAAGAAATATTATTGAATAGAATTTATGTAGTAGACAAAAGCTAAAGGAGGAGTATGAAATGGAGGCGGATCTTCGTCAGGAACAACTACTCTAGGACATTCACTTTATCTCTTAGGTTAGTCTCTTAGATTGTCTTAACTCTAAGTTGGGTCATCTGAGTTTCAACTTGTTCTCATACAACTGCCTAGACGGTCTAAGATTTGGAGCTCAAACCCAATTGCGAGGAACCAACGATCGATACACTACGGCCCGTTCGCATATCCTCAGTTGTAATGCTTGAGATACCGTAAACCTAATTTCTATCAAGCCCACAAGATGATCCAGCCTCTAACTATAAATCTGGATCTAGTTCTAGAAAAGTTGAAGGATTGTCCCCATATCTCACCTATAATTAGGTGTTATATGTTTCCTAAAAAAAAAACCAATCAACCATTTTTAAAAAATAATTACTTAATAAAAAAATTGTTGAAATCTAACTTATCATGAACTTCTGAGCTCGTCTATCCAAGAGCTATTGTACCCCTTTCCAATGGTCCTTATTTTGTATGTGAGTTTCAATAAAAAGTTCCATCGGTCTTAGATCACGTCTAAGAATTGTAGCCCACAAAACAAATCTACTGTTAGTAAAACATTTTCATTTATTGCAACCATTTTTTTTTAAAAAAAATGTTAGTAATAAAGCATAATCTTACCATTTGTTTGAATATGAAACAAACAGAATGTATTTGTCGGTGTGCATGATAATTGAACCATGAATCTCTTTGTTTTGATTCTCCATGATGTACTGTGATTGCCTCACAAAACATTTAGACATCACATGCTAGATATAAGGGTCCATATAGCTTTCAAGATGGGTGGAGGTTTGAAATCTCTCAACACAGCCACACTTTCCCTACCTAAAGACCGTTTTCTTTTGCATATTTCTTTAATTTCTTTTACGCCTCGTACTAGAAATCATGCAACTTATATGGTAGAAATAAATTATTGGTTAAGATAATGAAAAATACAATTTGAACGTTTTTTAATATAATAGTTTGAATTCAATCTTATCTAAAAGTGTTGTGATTCTCCCACACCCTCCTGCCAACAACGTTGTCCACCTCCTCCAATTAAATTTTTTTCTTGCACATCAATTTTATAAAATAAATAGTTCATTAAAATTAAAAAATTGATTGAATTAAAATAATAAAAAATTATTTATGTATATACTAGCCTTAAACTTTCTAAACCAAGTATCAATCATAAGGTTCCGTTAAGGATTTTTAGAAACCTGAATCCACTAAAAAAATGACATTTTCATTGACGATTTCATCATCGATATTATCGTGTGAGTTGCCTCCACATCTATAAACCTGAAATTCCATTCTTTCATTGAAATTAATTATTCAAAAATTATCCATTGTTGTTTATTTTTTAATTATGTAGGAAAGGAAAACAAACTTAAATGTTATGGGTGGGCTTCCATTGAGCAATATGCTTCCAAGTGTATACATCTTACTCATAAGGGACACCTCTTCTATGAGGCGGCTTTGCACTCGACAAGCCTGCATCGAAAGGGTGCATAAGCCCTATGGTCATCTAAAGCACTACTAGAAGAACTAGCAACGCTCTTATCCATATTACTCACTAGCAACCCTCGTCAATTAAAAAAATTAAAGCATAAAAAGGTAATATTTAATATTATTGTCAATTTTATTGTTTTCTCATTTTATTAACCCATATAAACCAAACTGTAAAAAAAATGAAGAGCAAGAGATTTACCTAGCGTGGAGGCATGGCAAATGAAGACTTATTGGGCATTGAGGATGGAGGGAGAGGGGAAGAAAATGAGAGGGAAGATAGAGAGAGAAGAGAGGAAGAAGATGAAGAGACATGATCACAAGAAGAAGATGATGATTTCTTTTGAAATTAGGGATTCTGTTATTTTGATTGGGGCTTTTTACTAATAGAATTGTTGATTGACAATTAAATATTTATTAAATTTTAACATTTTTTTGGCAATTTTTGGTAACTAAAACTAAAATTTTCAATAAAATCCTAAGTTCTTCAAACCCCTTCAAAATTCTCGAATGAAATTTCATTTCACCGGTAATTCAATTTGTAATTTTCTGTGGCAAGGTTATGTAACTTTTTGTCAATTCTCTAGAACTTCGTAAGGGGCTTAGTCCATCGATGATTTCTTCAGTAATTGTTAGTGGTAAGGTCATGTATTTTTTTCTAACTCTGTGGAACTTTCTGAGGGACTTGGTCTGTTGGTGATCTCGTTTATAATTGTTAGTGACAAGGTCATGTAATTTTTTTCATCTATTGGGAAATTTCAAAGGACTTAGTCTGTCAATGATCCCGTCTGTAATTTTCAGTGGCAAGTTCACGTAATATTTTTCCAACACTTTAGAACTTTCCAATGGACTTAGTCCATCAGTGATTTTATCTATAATTATTAGTGACAAGGTCATGTAATTGTTTTCAACTCTATGGAACTTTTTGAGAAACTTAGTCATTGGTATCTCTGTTAGTATTTTATAGTCCGTTGGTAATTCCATTGATATAAATAATTTCTTTTTCAAAAGTGTTTTTATATTCCCTATTTATCCAACTTGCAAATACAATAAAATCACAACACAATAACACCATTTATATTCATAATAATAAAATCACAATAATAAATGTTTCATCAATATTAGCAATAGTTCATTGTAAAGGAACAACCAGAAAGATTACATTAAAGTTAATTTCATTACACATTGATGTTTTGCAATTTAATCAAAATTGTCTCCTTCTTTAAATTCATCAAATTGATGTTTATCGATATCATCATCTTCATTGACTTCTATATTTCTATTAGTTCTTAATATATCATTTAACTCCTTGACATCAAAATCAACAAAAATATTCTCAGCAACATAAAAAATTGAAATTTCTTCTAAGTCGGTAGATGGAGCAATCATTATGGTAGAATTATACTTGTTAGTGCTTAAAGAGAAAGGTGTAATGAAATTAAGTATTATGAAAGATAAGAACTATTAAGTAGTTCTTCTATGTGTTCTGTACCACGTGGTAAATTGTTCATATTGTATTTGGAAAATTTGAGATTCAATCATATGTTAGAGTATAAGTGAAAAATTCTTTAAAATAACATGTTAATCTTGTACTTATTAAATAAAAGGTCTTAATTCATCATAGTTAAATAACACATAACTATATGCATGTTTGGATTTATTTCTATCAGGTATCTTCCCCTCGCTATGATTTTTGGTAAAAGTCATCTAAGATGGGAAAATATTAACAAATTCCCATTTGAAGTCATTTTCCCATCATCATCATGTCTTGGAATGCGGTTGATTCTTGTTCTCAAGTGAGGCTTAAAATAATATAGGATAAATGTTAAGATTTCTTCAACAATATAAGCCTCACACATCAAAGCCTCAGCATGCGTCTTGTTTCTAACTTTTTTCTTAAGGTTGAACAAGTATTTGTATGGAATTTCATCAAATGACAAACAAATACAATTTTCAAAATCTCAAGCAAACCTTAACATGTTCAAATCATACATTTATACAATAAATTTCTATAAGAAAAAGCTATGAACAAGTATACTACATATAAATACCAAAAAACTAACATTCTAAAAATGGGTTACAACAAAAAATTGGTAGTTTTGCTTAGTTTATGAGGAAAATCTTTTTTAAAAAAAAAAACTTGAACATCAATATTGACAGACTAAGTGTTGAGGTGACTGGATTTGTGATGATGGGAGTTTGATTTATGACAAGATAAGAGGGCGTGGGTATAGAGTTACGCACTTTAAAATAGCTTAAATGTTCTCTCATTAGTTTTTTCTGACCCCTCTTAGGATTGTTGTCCCTTTTAGGAGAGCGGTCCTTTTGGGTGAGTGACTCCATTTAGGAGACCTATCTGGTTGTTTATCCCTAGAGAAATGAGGAGGATCGTGGCACAATGTACTTGTCTCCTTTACTCTAATATGGTTCTCCATGGCTTCCTTCACTTTTAGTAACCTTCTATCTAGTAGGGCATACAACTCCTTCCACAAGTGTTTTTCCCTCACTCCACTACTGAGGGCTTCCAAAGCTATAAGTTCAATCAAATCTTCAAGTTTAAGCATTTCCTCGTTGAATCTCTTCATATATGCTCTCATAGACTTATCCTCTACTTAAGTGATTCCAAATAGTCTAGTGGAACTCTTTTTAGCTGGAATGCTTATACTAATGCGTGCCACTAACTTGGCACAATGATCATTAAAACTCGTGAATGAACTCGACTCCAGGTTGTACTATGCTCACTCTATATCTCTAAAAGTAGTAAGGAGGATCTTGCACATGATATGATTGTTCTTAATATCTAGCTCTAAACTATTACATTATTTTATATATGTCTTGGGATTTGTGAGCCCATCATAATTGTCTTAAGTTATGCTGGTATTCAACATCCATTTATTTAAAAGAGAGTCTCTGATTTGGTTGAGGGGTGTAAACATCCTTTTAGGTGAATTCTTCTTCTAGCTGATTATCACCTTTACGCTTATAAGGCCGTGAAGAGCTTGAAGTTTCTGGCATTGGATGGCGTGATATATCGATGGATCATTTTCTGCAATGCCCATATGGATGTTTACAAAAACCGCTTCGTACCCAAGCGTTATGAGGGCCTATATGTTCTTTGGAATGGTTTGATGACCCCTAAGGCTAACAACTTTACTTAGACTGATTTTGACCACATTCTTCTAGGTAATGTAAACATCAACGGGAACTATATGGAGCTTGTTACCGGGGAAGTGATTGGTGACATACGAGGACTTATTGAGGCGGATTTCTCTCATTTGTTGATTAGTCAATATTGCTTGGGTGATGAGCCACACCTGGTCTATAAGTTCTTGAATCGTTGGTTATATAGGAGTATTTGTTATGGCAAAAAGATTAGTAACTCATTCATCCTTGTCATAACCCAATTTTTGAATAAATAATACAAAATGAATGGATAAAAATATATTTGAGAATGGGGTTAAAACAACACAAATTTGAAGTTCAGGGATGAAATTATCAGATTTGAGAGTAAATTGGTCAGAAATTGAAGAATTAATAAGTTTGGAAGTTTAATTAAAATTTGGATTAGTTTAATTAATAAAATTAGAAGAATTAATAAGTTTGTGGACTTAATTAAACTTTGATTTAATTAATTAAATAAATTCAGGGACTTAATTGAAATTAATCCAAGGGTAAAATTAAAAGGGATTTTAATTTAGGTCCAACTGTCAAAATTTCCAAAGAAAGCAGGGGTCAAAATGAAAATGTCACTTTCTGCTGAAACGGTGCCGTGCTGGGGATCGTGCATCTTCTCCATCCTGATTTAACCGGAGACCTGAAAATCTGCAACAAATCCGATCATGACCCCGTCTCTTGCCCACGATCTCGTTCATGGATTCGATAACAGTCCTCAAAGGCAGGACTGGTTGAGGGGCAATCTTTGTATAAAAGGGAGAAGAAAACCCAGCACTAGAGGTGGAAAATTCAACCCAGAAAAATAGAGTCAAGAACCAATAAAACGCAAGCCACAAACAGAGTAAAAAAGGAGACCCAATTTCGAAAGGAGAAGCCAGCACTGTACACTTTTCTTCATCACAAGGATTGAAAGGGCACTGGACTGGAGAAAAGAAGACCACGAACAAAAACAGAGAGAAGAGGTTTTTCCAGACTCAAAGCAGTAACACAGGGGAGGATAATAAACAAATAGACAAAAGAAGAAGAAGAAGAAAGAAAGCAGACGAACAAAGGGGAGCTGGGAAAATAGAGGAAAAAAGAAGAACGACCCAGAGTCAAAATCCCCTGCAGCCATTTTGATCGTCTCTAGAAGCAGAGAGGAGGAATAATAGAGGAAGAACTTAAGAAGGGAATAGCACCAACCGCCCTTAACTTCGTCTTCATCTTCAGGAGCAGCAGCCCACAGGTAAGTTTCTCTTCATCTCCTCTCGCTTTTCAGTTTTAATTCATGCCATAATGTTATGTGAATTTTAATTCACTGAACACTTAGACACGCGTGAACCAACTCACGCGTGTTATTTGCCCAGTTGGGCTCAGCCCAGCCCATGTGGGCTGAGCTGGGCCCCGCCCAAAAATAAAAAAATAAAAAATAAAAAGATAAAAAATATAATAAAATTGTGTAGGTAAAAAAAAATATAAAAATGAATTTATTGTTTTTTTATTTATTCATTGACGCCAGAGTCAGAATAAAAATACCAATTCAAATTTATTTCATTGTATTTTATTTGGTTATATAAAAAATATGCGTGCAAAAAAAATAACTTAAGATAAAATAAAATAAATTTATTTGGTATATTCACTGACGTCAGAGTCAGGAATAAAAAATACTAATGTAAATTTATTTTATTTTATTTTGTTTTGTTTTTATTTAGCTACATAAAAAATAAAAATAATGCGTATGTGTAAAAAATAAATTGATTTTTATTTGTTTATTCACTGACGCCAGAGTCAGGAATATAAAAAATGATGATTTAAATTTATTTATTCTAATACCTACGTAATATTTACCAGCGCCGGTGTTAGAGAATAATATAAATCATATCCTGGGACCTCACCTAACAACTTAAGCTTTTGGGTTGAGATGGTTCTTTGACATGGTATCAGAGCTTTAATGACCAAGCGGTCACGAGTTCGAATCTCACCATCCCTATTTATTTGATAAAAATTAAGCACAAGGTAAAGTGGATCTGTGCAAGTTTCAAGCCCAAAGGGCTTTCACTTGAGGGGGTGTGTTAGAGAATAATATAAATCATATCCTGGGACCTCACCTAAAAGCTTAAGCTTTTGGGTTGAGATGGTTCTTTGACAGCCAGAGTTGGAAATATCCGTAGTTGAATATTCACTGGCGCTAGAGTCAGGAATATTACACGCAAACAATCATAATATAAACCAACAAAAATGTTAGCAATTAATGACAAAGATTAGCAATACAGCCTGCCTTAGACAGGACGTTTAAGGGGTGATAATATCTTCCCTTTTACATAAGCAGTCTCGGACCATAGAATCTCTGTTGACCAGTTAGGGTTCCTAGTAACCGTAATACTAGGTGGCGACTCCTTAAACAAAGAATATCCTCATTAAAGAACAGGATGCCAGAAATCCGTTCTTTCCAAAGATTTAATAAATTTTTAAGGCCGCCACGATGTCGGGTGCGACAATCCTATCTCAAGAGTGTCTTGATTGTCTTCCATTAATGATTATGAATATGAAAAAACAAGTAATCAATAGGGTTATTTATGACCTTCTAAACAATTTCCTTAAAAGGGTTATTTAGTTTATGGGTAATGGTTAATCAAGATATTCAAGTAAATAGTTTTATTCTCCTTAGCTTAAGAAACACCAAATTAATGGAAAAGCAAAAAAAATAACTTAAAAGAGCCTTAAATTCTAAGAACAAGTGATGTTTGCTCTTATATTTTAGGATGATTAATACTCTGAAATATATGTAAGCTTTTAAAAAAATAAAAAAGTTCTGAACCTTTACCTGGATGGTTTAGGGAGTATTTATAGCCCTGAAACTTTATGTTTTTAGAGAAGGAAAGGACTGACAAGTCCCTTATTTTTTGTAGTATTAATGAGGGATAAATATCCCTTACATATCATTAATGAGATGGTAAGTGTGGTAGGTCTTTTAAAAGATCTTTTCTACATCTATAAGTATAGGGAGTGTCGCACGTCCAAAAAATCCGCGCGGCGTCGGCTGGCGATTTTATCGTTTGTTCGTTTTGCTTTGATTGGTTCGTTGGAGTCGCCACCTAGTAATTTATTGAAGGCTACTAAGAAACCCGGGTACTGGTCTTATCAGAGATTCACGGGTAAAGGACTGGTTGTGGTTAGGGAAGGTATTAACACCCTTAACACACCCTACCTGAGGTAAGCTGCTTCGTGGACTTGATGTGTTAAAGAAGTTTTAAAAATTCTGGTCTTCATCGAATTTTAGAAATACGACTTACATGTAAGTTCATAATTCTTTATCCGTGATCAATCAAAATATTAAATTCTTCTTTATTCTTGCAATTTTTATCATACAAAAAAAAACATTCTTAATAAAATTTCAAATCACACATCCACTTTTCACTATACTTTTTTCTTTCTTTCTTTCCTTTTCCTTTTTTGTTCTTTTTATACATCACATTACAAATTATAAAAAATTAAACACTAAACAAAAATTACATTACATATTTAAAATTACAAATAGTCCTTAAACTCCAGAAATTGCAGGGAAGCCCTCTGCCACCCGCAGGAACAGTGGCGGCGCGTCCTTCCACGCGCCACCGCTACTGGCGGCGCGTGGGTTCACGCGCCGCCGCTGGAACCTGAAAAAACAGGGTGCCTGGAAACGTCTTCCTCCCCTCTTCACTTTTCTGCCGGCGGTGAAGGTCCAGTCACCTGCACAAGGAGAAAACACACACAAACCAGTTGATTTTATTTCATTTTACAGATCTGCTTTTGGTTCTTTTCTTCTTCACCACCGTAGACGGTTCTGCTGTGAAGGGGCCCTGTGCTTTGGTGGCCATGATCTGCTGTGAATGAGGTTCTCCATGGTGGCAGATCTGGCGCGAGAAGGGGTGACGACCGAGAGGGGGCGGCGCTGGCTGGGGCCGGAGCAGCAGGTTCGCTGCTGTGTTCGAGCTGTTACTGGGGGCTCTGCACCAGTCTTGGCGAGCTGGCCGGTTGGCAGTGAAGGAGATCGCCTGTGTTGTCGGCTGAGAGAGGAGAGGGACGGTGGCTTGTGGTGAGCGGCTGTGGAGATAGGCGAAGGAGAAGAAACCCGCGGGTCCAAGCTGGGGGGGCAGCGGTCGTCTTC